>JAQIVZ010004212.1:0-10813 GCA_034700945.1 Arrhopalites spinosus
TCCCTCTATCGTCATGCCATCGTTGCCATGTTCTCCCTCGCATATTATGCGCAAATCATTGGCTGCCAGTTGATCCGCCTCCTTGCCCTACAACCACACCCCCAGTGACATGTCCGACACGCTCACCACCCTGCCGTTCTTGCCCCACAACCCTACCCCCAGTGACGTGTTTGCCACGCTCTCCGCCTGTGGTCTGTCCAACACCCCCACCACCCTGCTTCATATGTCCTATACCCCGGTCACCTTCTACCGCTTGTCCAAACCCCACTTCCCCTGTGACCCCACCCATCTGTCCCACTTGTGCTCCACCTGTAATTTGTCCCAAGCCCCAACCTCCCTGCCCAAAACCACCAGGAAAACCCTGGTCATGGCCTTGTCCTTGGCCATGGGGCTGCAGACCAAATTTTCCATCTCCGTGTCAATACCCTTCGGCGTGGGGTTGGGGTTGGGGAAGCAGGTGTGGTGGATCTTGGAACTGGCCAAGACGGTCCAAATCTGTGGAATGGCGTTCATCGGGATCGCAAGACTCTTAGCAAGTTGAACGAGGAATAAATGGAGATCCTAGATCAAGACCAAGATGTGTGATACAGAACAATTTTAAAGGGTCATCAACGTACCTCACATGTATGAAAAGATGACATGAAGACTTCCATTTTTGTCTTCAGTTTTGCTTTAATAATTTTAAGTATGAGGTTTGAACTCGCAATATGAGTTGGCATTTGGCAGTACATGTTGATACAATTAGTTAATTAAAATGTATGTCTAAATAAGATAATTAAATTGAACATGTTAATATGTCAAGTCGATAATTAATTATGGGGGAACAAGGTTCGTCTTCTGCCGGTAGACACAAACATTGTTCCAACTATTTTGTGAACTCTGATCTCTGTGAAAGGGTGTCATTTTTATTATTTTATAATTTTTTTTAAGTTAAATGGTTCATAAAATGAAAGTTCCCTCAAAGTTTTCAAATATCACAATTAATTTTCATATTTTATTGACCCATTAAAGCAAAAGGAGACAATTCCAAGTGACATTTGACACGATGAAAATGATGACAAGGGGGGCAGTCCTTTTCATAACACAAAACCCGCCCAATCTCACCCCCAATGGCACCAACGCCCTCACCGTCTTCTTTCCTTTTTTGTCCACAAATATTTGCTTGAGGCATTGAATGAGTTCTCTGGACTGTTCATAAATTTGACCTTGGGCTCCATACATTATCAAATCCACCACAAAAATGGCGATGGACCATTGAAAGAAAAAGGAGCGAAACAATATTTTTGACTCCTCCCCTCGACCCGCCTTGACCGTAATGTACGTCAGAAGGACATGAAGGACCATGTTCGATACTGCATACAATGGCCATAGAAAGCGCGCCAAATAATCATTGTAAATTACTTGAAGAATTTCCAGCTCGTTCAACATTTCCAGCGTCTCCGCGCCATTTTCGAAACATTCTAACCTGTAACAAAAACAAAACATTTTACATGACGGCTGACGCGCCTAATTTGAATTGTGAATTCTTACCTCAAATTGAGGAGCCAATGAACATGGACGAGGCTATAAATGACGAAGATGAAGAACCAATAGAATTCCAATATGAGCACATTGTAGCCATGAACCCAAAGCTCAAAGACAGAGTACGCCATCTTTCCAACCCACATCCCTTCATTTCCCGCCAAAACGTGAAAGAAATAGCGCGTCGTATTGTGAGAATCAAACCAAAAGATGGCGATTATTACAGAACAATTGAACAGCAAGAATGGAATTTCCAACATTTTTCCCATCATCTTTCCCAGGCGACTAAACCCTGCCACATGCTTTCGATGGGAGAAAAGCACTACGCAAATTTAAATAAATTACTCTGACCTCACATGACCTGAAAAAAATGTTTGTTCTGTACTGACCACAAAGTCTGGAATTGGTGTTCATGTATTGATTCAAGAGCAAAGCCAAAAGATGTCGTTGTGCAAAAGTGTAAATGGCCAAAATGTCAAAATGAATGGAGGCCAATATTATCATTATATCAAGCCCAAGTTGACCTGGGTCATGTCCTCCATTTGATTGTAACAATTTCCACAAGAGGCACAAAAGTTTGCGCCCAGTTTCCGTTGTGTGTAAAATCATTTGAAGTATAATTAAGTATAATTTAATGTTGTGGAATTGCAGAGAATTTAATTGACTTGAAATGGGATTCCATTTAAATGGCAAAATGTAAAGGGAGGAGCCTAATTTTAAAATATTTTGTAACTCTACATTTAAAATTCCCCGCGTCATTCTGCAACAAAAACAAAATGACGACTCGGGAACTGACCACATGAAAATTATTTTTGGAGACAAAATGAAAATGATTCGTCAATTGCAATTACGTTTGTTCAAATAAAAAATCAGGCTGATTATTATAATTGACACATCAATCATTTTAATAGCCTTCATTTATTTTAAACCACTTTCAATTTATTTTGGGAATCTTTTAGATTTAATACTTTTAATTGCCCAAATTTTCTCAATTTAGAAAAAATTAACAAAATTTTAATGACCAATTCACTTCTGCTCACTTTGGCATTTTGTTGAATTTAAATTAAAATTGTTAAAATCCAGAAATGTTCGTCAATACTTGATCGATGCTCTTTTTATAGCAATTAAAAATATGCAAAATAGTTTCCACAATCAACGCCAGGACGCAGGTAAAAGCACCAATTAAAATGATTTTGAATGCCAAAAGAGAGTCATGCAACTCCAATTCCCTGTACCCTCCTCTGTCCTCCCTGGCGGGACATTTGAAAATGATTTGTCGATGGTAGCGCTCCTCATGGAGTCTTCGGAGTCCCCTCTCCATTATCACAGCCGTTCTAATCAAAACAAAAAAATAATCAATTAATTGAACCACTTTAAAGATGGCAACTGACTTGACGTTAAGAAATTCCTTGTAGGGGGAGCCCTTTTGAATGAACATGGCCACAAATTCTTTGGCATGGCCTCCCAGAACCATGGACAATTTACAAACGTCGTCACCAGTGTAGTTGTACATCCCCACCAGTTTATGGAATCGATCCAAGCCGGTCATAAAAGCGTAGAATTCATTTTTCTCAAATATTTTGTGTATCGAGTCCTCGTCACTCACATAATATTTTGTCGCGTCCATCCTCATCTTTGAGGACAATTCCCGCTCCTTCCAACAAAACGTTTTCAGTGGTGCGCATTTTAATTGTTTTGTCAATAAAATAAAAATTTACGGTCAAAGTTTTGAAGTAGGCCTGTAGAGTTCTGTCCGCCAAAAAGCGGTAGCCATATTCGGACAATTTGGAAGTACTCGTCATGGGCGACCAATCCAAAGTGAGGAATGAGACAATGCAACCCGCATAAAATAAATACAAAATGGTCGCCAAAATAATGGACGCTGTGAATAGAATCCTCTGAGATCCTTGACCCCGCTCTATTTTGAAACTCTTATTTTGTGGGATTCCTGTAAATCAAAATATTTGTATCATTTTTTTTGGAGACAAGTTAATTGATGAGTGACCTTGAAGACAGAAGATGGCAGTGGCTGACATAGCGTTGTCCTGCAGATTCAATGATGGATGACCCATGACCTTGTTGATGATGAGAGTGAAAGTGATGAGCATAATCCATGAAAATATGACGACAAGCCAAAGTTCAGTGCTGAATGGGGAGGTCAAAATATTTCGGTGGGGTTGAAGGAAGTAGTAGTGGTCTCTACAAACATACCGTAAACAGAAATTTAATTGCCCTGGCTCTAAATGGAGGGAATACGGCAGTTTTGAATAAATTTTGTGACAGACAATTGGGCATGGACAGGCTGAAGGAAGGTAAAGTATTTTTGGCGATACACGAGGGGTGTGTGTAGGGAGATGCACAAATCCACGTGATCCTCATAAACCAGCTGACCTACACCGGTCAGCTCGTTCTGGTCATTCAACCTCGTATAAGCGGCAGCATGAACCCCCACAACACTAAAATGCATACAATTAATTTCATATTTTTAAATGCGGGAAATATATTTTTACAAAAATTGGAGAGCATCTCGCAGGGTCCACATCAACTCCACGGAAAAGCCGCCATTAAATACGGCGCCGTTTTCATTCACTTTTGCCATTTGTATATTTGTTGTGTAATTCTCCCCGGATTCCTGACAAATTTTTATAGTTGAGAATCAATCAAATGAACCGAATCAACATTTTACTTACGACCCCCGAAATTCGGAGTGGATGTCCATGAAATTTTCTTCTGGCGGCAACATTTTTGAGTTCCAAAGTTAAATGACAATCTAGTCGAGGATTGTGATTAACTTTGTTGACAATTAAATTAAAATTGGCGTGGTAGACTTCCCATAATGTGGGCTCCCCATTTGTCCAAGTGGTGAGAACAAATATGGAAGCGTCCAATGGAATTTCTCCAATACTTTCCAATTTGAGTTCTTCCACTTCCAATGGTCCCGCCAAAATCACGAAATTTGGAAGCCATGTACAACTTTTTAGTTTCATTTTTTGTCGCCCTGCTTCAATTTCTACCAACTAAAATGTCGACAAATTAAATAAATAATTTTGTGAAATGTTTTCAAAGTAGGCTGACCTTTGAGATGACCTGCACGACTTGTTGTGTGCCATTAGTTGAAATGATAAAATTTAGAGCATGATTTTGAACCCCATGAATCATTTCTATACATGCAGTCCATTTTTGGAGGGATATTTGAATTTGTGTAAAATTTAATGGTGGGGATATTTTTTCAAAATTTAAAGGAGTACAAAGTACAAATTGGGAGTCTTCATTCTTGTCCAGTGGGAATTTAAATAGAACCGCCTCATCATTGCGCGTGATTTTATGAGGGGTACAACATGACAAGATGAATGATATTAAAATTACTATTTTTGGCGCCATTTTCATTTAAACACAGGGCCAATTTTTATTGGTAAATGGTAAATGTGACATAAATAAAAAAACATTGTTAAAAATGAATTCACGAAGAATCCCGTCCAATTAATTTAAATGCTTTTCAATTTGTTGACACAATTTAAGTGAGTCACTCAAATTGATTAAAATACTGAGTGGATTCATTAAATTACAGTCATATTATTTTAATTAAATTCAATTACATTTTAATTGGAAATGAAAGATTCCTTTTACTATTTCAAAGTCATTTTTTCAAAAGTTGACCTATTGCAATAAAGCATTTGTGGCTATACATATGAAAAAATAATTATTTTGTAAGGACATTAGTTAGATGGCATAAATATTTAGCATGACTCCAGCTTGTCTAAATATTTTGACACATGTTTTCTCACTACAATAAAAACAGAGGCTTCCAGCGCATTGAAATTGGGACAATGGCTGTCCCCTCACAAAAGTTTGTGATTTATCCTCATTTTCCGGATTTTTAACCTCCCATAAATCAACCCACAAAATCCATCCTGACCTCTCAAGTCATAACAAACTTTTTTCAAATTTTCCAAAATGTTTGTTTTCCTTTTTCCATTGACCCTGCTCGAGATGGACAAGGCCAAAATATTTGTATTGACAATTTTACTAATTATTCTCTCTGTAAATTCATGACAAAATGATTTTGTATAAAAAGACCACAAAATTTAAATTAAATCACAAATTAAATCTGAAACTTAACTGCTCTCATTTCTGTCTTTGTAAAATACAAAAAATGAATTTTTCACAATTTTTCATTCTCTCTCTCTTCCGAGTTTTTGTAAGTTCCAAAAATTTTAATTTTAATTTAAAATCTAAATTAAGAAACAGAAACTTAAATCAAAATTTTTATTAAATTATTTTAGCTACTCCCTCTGGCGATGGGCCAATTTGACCTCGGGGGTGGACAATTGGCAGGGTCACGAGCCACAGCAATAGCTAGTACAGGAACAGGGAGTTTGGGTGGCAGTCCAGGATTGTACGGAGGGAATCCGTACCAAAATCAGTACCCCATCTACCCTGGAGGGGGTTACTACCCGGGGGGTCAACAACCGTACCCAAATTATTTCCCACAACAACAGTACCCTCCTCCCTACTACCCACCTGACCAGTTCCAGTACAACCCATACCCCCAATTTCGGGCTCCAGCTACCCGTCAATTTGCTTTTGCCCGGGCTGCTGCTGGTGGACGAGCTGGGGCTCGTGGGTTTCAGGGGGGAAATTTCCAAAGTGGTCCAGGATTACTACAAGGCATGCTTCAACCCCAATCACCGCCCCTAGATGGTGCTGCTAGTGCCCCTGTTGAACAGGGCTTCAGTTTCACTTCTTTATTCAGAAACCTTTTCTCTCAACCTGACACGCCCAATATCATGCCGCCCAATGTAATGCCGCCAAATATTATGGTGCCAAATGTAATGCCCAACTTGAATGGCCAATTGCCAAGTGGTCCTAATGTCCCTAATTTGGGAGGCTCCACCAGGGCTATTAGAAACCCTAGACGCCGACTCTGAATTGTGTTCGATTTACTTAGCCAACAAAATGTGTGGGAGTTTGTAATTCATATTTAATGTCGACCTATATTTTAATTAAAAGTTTGAAATAAATACAATTAAAATTTACGGTGTTGTGTTTAATGATACACTTTATTACTTGTCTGTTTTTTGGAATTTTGCGTGGTATATTTTTTGGAATTTACATGAATTCGCCCACAAAGTAACTAAAGTCCATAATTAACTGGCTAAAAAATTAATAACAAGTCTGTTAAAAATTGTCTAATAAATTATTTTCATGTTTTCATGTACAAAATGGTGCAATTATGTACATAAGTTATGTAACATAACCGAAAAAGGGGCCACCATTTTCATATGTGAACCCAATGTATTTTATATATTTCATATTTGTTCAAAAAATAATTCGTCAAAATGATTTCAAAAAGAGCGCAAAAATTGTACTTGAAAATACTCAAATTTGGTCAGTTTTGTGAATTTACGGATTTTCATTGGAATGCAGACAAAGAAGAGCTTCAATTTAAATTGCCCTCAGCAAAATGGAGAAAATTAAAAATGGCGGCCCTAATTTTATGTGAAGTCCACATTCTAATTCAATGTTTCCACATTTTGACCCTGGGCGAGAAGGTCAACATTGGCAAGAAAATTAAGGTAATGTATTTTGCCTTCATGTTTATGGGTCACAATGTCAATCACATGATCCATGACAAACGGGGTCAACATTTTTGTTGTTTTTTTAATGACTTTTCCAAAATTATGACCAAATTTCAAGGTAATTAACTAATACTCTTTCCTATTTTGAATTTGTCAATAATTTTTCGATTCATTTTTTAAAAGATCCCGCCAAACGCTGGAACGGCCATGAAGATCAAACAAAAGAGAAAAACGACGCCCTCTATCGACTCCTGAAACTAATAATGTTTATAATATTTTTTGCTAGTTTAACAGCAATTGGGATGACTTTGACCCGCAATGAAACCCCGGGAATTTTGTTTCTCCTGCCGGTGTCAAATTCAATGCCAATGTCAATATGGCGCCGGTTGTTTCTGTTTGTCCTAAAATTGTATCCATATGGGCATCACTACTACATGCAATGTCTATGGCCCTGCTCTTTCCTGTACCATGCCTACGCAATTGTCCCCATGATTCAAACACTTAAGTTGAAATCACAGAGGTCAGAGGTCACAGAGCTATTGTCAAAATATCGGAGACTCTATGTGGGGCAAGTACAATTCAATGACATATTTGGGCAGTGGTTCGTCCTCTTTGAAGTTTTTCTGGTGTGTCTCACCACTCTCAACGCATTTCAAGCTGTGGCGCTTTCCAGTATTCGCGGGGTTGTCTTGGCCATTACTCTCATGGTGACGCTGTGCTACATGGTCAAGGAGGCTGGGACAGTTCATTTTACTTCTAGGCAAGTACTCGAGACATGGAAGAAATGGGAGAGGTCAGGAAGGTCAAATTGGTTTCACAAGGCTCGAAAATCATGTCGAACAATTCATGTCAACATTGGGGAATTTTTTTATTGCGATCGAACTCTCGTCCTCACTATTGTGACTGTCATTATGAACAATTCTACTAGTCTCATTCTCACATACAACAAATTTTTATAATTTATTTTGGTGGGAATTTCAAAAAAATTCATTTCATAAAAATATTTATTGTAGTCATTTCATAGATATCATTGTTCATAAGTTTAAATTAAATAAAAGAAAATGGTTAAAAATGGAAGAGCGGGAGGGAGTGCAGAATTCACTGAAAAACTTGTGGAGTTTTTTGCACACGTATAATTTTTGCACAGGTGAAAGCGTACCTGTTGTGACAGTAGGGAGAAGAGAGGGGAGATTGCGCAGGGGAGGGGATCGATGAGAATGCCATACATCACACAATCCGGTTAGCATGTCCATCGGGGACATTTGAATAGCCATAAAATTTCTCTGCCCATCGCCCGCTCCCCATCAAATGAATCAATTGTGTCCATACACCTCAAGTGCCTTTTTATTTTGCCACGTCGCTTTCTCTCTCCCCCCAGCTTTCTCCTCTCTTCAATTTATTATCCCCCAAAGAAAGCAAAACAACTATTAAAAATTCGCAAAAAATTCAATCAAAATATTTTTTCAAAAATTAAAAATGATGCCAAAAATAATTAAATTCATTCTGCTCATATTCATCTTAGATTCAGGTAAAAAAAAATTTGCAAATTTTAATTATCCCGCTTTCTATTTTTGGAATATGATTTTTGAACAGGTGATGCAAATTGGAGAGATAAATTAAAAGAAGAAATATTTCCACCAATAAAATCATTCTACGGAAGAGGAGAATTTATGGCGCGAATTCATGCCTCAGTTCAAAGATCAAAACTTCAACTCACCTCCCTCAAAAATCCCACCGAGCCCCATCATCATCTCAAGTACGTCACTGGCCCCACTGAAATTGGCAAGACTGACACTGTTCGAAAATACATAGAAAAATATGGCCGAAATTTTGACCACTTTGTGTGGTTGGATGGATCAAATGGAAAAAATTCTTTGATAAAATCGTACCTCGGCCTTGCTCATGAAGATGACCTCAAAAACTTAAAATCAATGAAGATTGAACCAGCTGACCCCCTGTTCCAAAGGATTGTCCACAATGTGTACACCAACTTGACAGGATGGACTCTCATTATCATTGACCATGCTCCCCTAAGAATTAATGGACCGGCGCAAGACCAAGAAACTGAAAATTGTATCCCACACTTCTTGCCACCGCAACTCCCTCTACAGCCAATTATACTAGTCAATGGTCTCAAATATGATGGGGATTGGTCCCGAGTTTGTCACGATGTGGAAGTATTCGATCTCGAAGGGTACAGTCCCAATGAACAAATTGGCTTTGTCTTGCCCAACATTGGAATGTCAGACTATGACATGCGGGACGAGAATGCCCGCCGGGATGCAAAAGAAATCGGGGAATTGATGCTGACGATGCCCCTCCCTCTTCACTTGGCAGCGGCCTACATCAAAGAGAGTGGCCTGACTATTCAAGAGTATGTGCGCATGTACACTAAACAGGCGGAACAATTTCAATATTGTTCAAAAGACAATCCCACGTGCTCAACTGAAAGTCCGCCATCTTGGATGGCGTGGACGGCCATTGCAAGTGAATTGGAAGTATCCCATGAAGGAATTTACTCCCTCGAAATTATGGACGTCCTCTCAATTCTACAACAATGTGACCGGCCCATAGCTCAAAATTTGGTGTATGGCCTAACCTCTTTTGAGGATTCTCATCCGGATGATGACCGCTGGAATTATTTTGTCAACAGTTTGAGCTTACTGGACAAATTCGGGGCCATTTCAACAACAAAAATTGACGACCAGGATGGACAAGGTCAGGATGCCTTACGATGTGAAAAACACTTGACGAATGTAATTGTGGAAGAGATGAAATGGATTCAAAAACAAGAATTAAATCTCGCGGTGGTTCAACGCGCCACCAAATTCCTGACGGGAATTGTCAACATGACCCAAAATCCGCTGGTTCACTGGAATTCTTTAAGAACGCTGGAAAAATTTGTCAACAAAATGGACGGAGATTCAACCGAAAGAGAAAGAGGGAATATTCAAATTCCAATCATGGAATTGAAAATGAAGGTGGCACTTGCGCATGAAAAAATGGGGGAAGGGGTCAAGGTCAAATTGATGATGAATGATTGGTTTGAAAAAGTGGGTGGAATTGGGGAGAAGGATCAGGCTGAGATTGAAAATTTGGTGATGGGGGTGTTGGATGAGTTGGATCAACTAGAAAAGGATGAAGGGAAGGGGGACATGGGGGAGGAAGAAATTAAAACTCCCGGGATGAAACTACGGGACACGGGTCATCATTATGGTGATAGCCAAGATGAAGGTCAATCTACGCAAGAAAATATTACCAAAGTAGAAGAGGTCAAACCCACACCAAGAATGGGGGAAGTGGTGGGGTCATTCAAGAGAAAAATGAGAAAGTCGGCAGTGGGGGTTCTGGGAGACACGCATGCCCTCACAATTTTGTTGTTGACCCACATAAAAAAATAAACAGGGTCAGTTAATGGGCCCCAATGGGGAATATTTGTGTCTTAAAATTTACAACGTGTACAAGAATATTCTAAACAATTAAAATTTTAATGTTGAAATTAATCACCAAATATTTTGAGTTTAATTGTTTTTCATTAAGGGAGTGGAGGGTACGAATCCGCCAGGGGCACGAATCAGCCAGTCAGTTAAATTTAAATAACAATGGATTTATAGGTCACACGACAATTTTGTTCAGTACATTTTTGTAGCCCTGAAAATTCTGCACATCTTTTCTATGATCTGAAGTCAAAACAAATAATGAAAAACACTTTT
>JAQIVZ010004213.1:0-10808 GCA_034700945.1 Arrhopalites spinosus
CTAAAAACCGGTTTTTCGGTTATTTTAAAATGGCTAAAAAACCGGTTTTTCGGTTAACCGGTTAATCGGTTTTCAACCCCTATATCCAAATAGAGTAAACATTCATTGTATATATTCTTGAACGTTACAGAAAAATATTCATATTTCTAAAATAATTTTTTTTATTTAAAAAAAACTTCACAATAATGAAATTTACAAAATAAATGAAGGGGTAGGACAAAAAGCGGGGCTTCAAACAAGGGGCGGAAAAATATTAAATGGATAGCAAAAATTTCAAAAATGTTAAGACAAATAAATTTAAAATTCCCATCAATGTTAAAAACAATGCAGAGTCTACATTTTATCAGGATTAGATTGTAGACAAATATTTATTTGAATATTGGCTTTCAAATAAATTAATTTTTTTTTGACCACAAAAACTCCACTAAATATCCCAACAAGCAAATAGCCATAGAAAACCCATAAACATAAAAAATTAAATAAATACTTGACCCATTTAATGACAAAGGTTCAAATTGATTTAAATCTTCTGAAATAAATTCACTTTGATTAATTTTAACAATTTTCCCCCTAAATCTAATTTTGTCCCATTCCGCCCATAATTCATAAATCCCGCTACTCATTAAAATTTTAATTCTATTGGGGACCAAATTAGCATGACCCAAGTCCAAACTGTTTGTAACGAAATAGCCCATTGGTTCTTGCAAAAATTGGTCTGTTGCAAAATTATGTGCAAATTTTAATTTTATATTTTGTTTCATTGCAATTTTAAATTTGTTCCAATAATATTCAAACTCTCCCGCTTTGACAATTAACACACTTTTATTTTTTGTCAATTCTTTCCCTATTAAATTGGGTAGACTATTAGCCAAAACGAGATTTGTGTTGTTTAGAGTTAGAAGTACATTGGTGAATTCTAGACAACATTTTGGCGCTATTTTTTCGCGACATTTATCAACATCACAATAAATCATTAGCGTCTCAGTAGCATAAATGAGGTAGCGGGTAAAATTAATTTCTTTTTGCCATTTGAAATTTTTTATAGTCAACTTGTTCAAAGAAAGATAGCCGGCGTAGTCGAAAATTTCGGCGTCGCGCATGTGGAAATCGCTCTGTGCTAAATAAATTGCAAAGTTTTGTAGCTCCATCTCGCCCAACAAATTCCAATTGGTGACGTAGGGATAAGGCATAGAATAGTCGGAGCTTAAAACTCCTTTGTAGAGATTCGTCAAAATGAGCCCGATAATGAGCCAAGTTGACCAAATTAAAATTAGACAACCCGCCAAATTTAAATTTGCTCCTTGTTCTACTAACAACTGGTAAATGCAGAATAAATTTTGGGATGAATTGCGCCAAATTTGAATTAATTTCTTATTTTTTGAAGAAACAAGACTAATAAACAAAGCTGTGGCCAGGGTTGACCCTCCAAGACATGACCATACAAAAGGGTCAAATGGGTTGGCATAAATTTCGAAAGACGTTTTGACTTGGTGAACTCGATCGGATGTGATGAATTTAAATGGTTCAGTGTAGTCCATAATGATGAAATCTTTTTTCCATTGGTCCCATTGAAAAACCCGGGTGAATCTCGTGTCCTCCGTCCAAGATGCCAAAATTCCGTTACTTGTTATTTTGGATAAATGCTGCGCACTGTTATTTACCAAAGATTTGTTTAGGGGTGAAATGAGAAAAGTAAGAGTGGATTCTTGTAGTCCATTTTGATTTGAATTTACGGCGTTGCGGTCAAACGGTGACGCGTGGGTTTTATTTTCAGTGGAGGCGGCCATTTTATTGTACCATTCTGGAGGCATTTCATCTACTAGCCAAAAAGCATTGCGGCCGTTGTCCAACATTTTTCTGTATGGAGTGAGCCAGTCCCACGCGCAGGTTTTAGACGGAGATTCAGCGCATTTTATTGATTCAAATTTTACCATGTAATTTCTATAAACGACAAAACACCACGCCGATTGAGGGATGAAAGAATGGCGGCTTTTTTCTAACGTCATGACGAGGATTGGCCGTGGAATGATGGACGAAATTTGGGTGAATATTTGCTGAAAGATGAGAGGAACATTTTCAAATTGAAAATCGGCGCTTTTTACAGGAAACACTGCCATTTTTGGATAAACTGGCGAAAGAATATTCCAAGAACTTTGACCGCTGTACAAGCCACTATTGGTCGCTTGACATAAATCTTTATTGAATATTTCAATATTTTTATTTCTTGACGGCAAATGAATGATCACAATGTAACAGAGAAGCCATTTTACTTTAAAAATGGCGCTGGAATCCGTTTCTGAATAAAATTCCCATCGCCTCCATTTTGGCTTTGGTGGTAAATTAGTCATCAAAGGGATTTTTTGAGCGGTCAAACTCAAATCTAACTTGTAGGTCACATTGGGTGACGTTGTGTGATGAAGGAAACAAGAATATTTGAAAAGGAATTGAAGGTCATATTTTAGGTCAAGTGGCCTTAAAATTTTGGACAGTTCAAGTTCGTGACATTTAATTAAAGTTAATAGAAAAAAGTTCATTAATATAATTAATTGCGTTGTAATCATTTTGAAAAAATAATGATAAAACTGAGCTTCTCAATGGCTCATGGACGTCCAAAGTTGAAAGAGAGGGAAAAAGACATTTTGAAAGGATTTCTTGCCACGTGTCACGTGATCCATTTAGTATTATTTACTCTACTTGAAAGTAGAAAGTAAAAGCGTCTAAAAGGAATTTGTTTAGAGAAAGAGCGTCAAGTGTCATTAAAAAGCATTAAAAATTATTTACATTAATTTTATAAATATTTAATGATTTATTCACATTAAAACTACAATCAAAATTTAAAATGAAGGATTTTTAATTCTTTAAAAACACCCGTGCCTCACAGAGCCAATTTGACTCCATGGAGTTGGTGGGGACGTTCTGAACTGAAATTTAATATCAGGATGGGGTATCCTACATTCAGAAGGTCCTTGGAGGTCAATGCCCTTGTAAAAAGTCCACCCGTCAGTCCCTGTGATGACCAAAGATTTAACTGAAATATTTTGGAGGGAATCCCCCGCAAAAAATGTCTCGGTCCCCTCGAAATTGGTCTCAGAGTACATGCTCACGGCTGACTCATCGACATTGGGGGAGCCACCGTAGCGGAAGGATTTAATTGTCATTGTGGTATTTAGACAGATGACGCTACCATCATAACTGTAGAAATGGTCCCCATTCGTCCCGTAATTTGTGTCCGAGTAGAATATCCACCTGGCGTTAAATTAACAATATTAGTTAATTATTTTCAACTAAGGCGCACAATTTTAATGAGACTTACATTCCATGAAGACAATAATGCTTAATGGTGGATCCCAAAAAGGAGGAGTCGGGCACGTGACTTGTGTATGTGGAAGAGTTGCCAGTGTCATCATAACTGTCGTATAAAATTAGACTTTGATTGTAGGAATTAACCAAGCCTATTAGAAAGAACAGGCTTAAAATTTGTGACGTCATTGAAATCAAAATTAATGCTTTTTTAACTGTGCAAGGAGTTTAAAAAATTGAACGTGTTTTTTGTGCAGGAACAAAATTGGAAATAATTCATTTATGGGAATTAATTGTGTTTAAATTAAAAAAGTAATCTGCCAATTTATTGAGATAACATTACAGGTCAATGATCGCGGTCATGAACTCGAATTTATAACGAGTCTTTGTTGTTCATTTAAAATTGTGCATGCAGGAACAGGAATTTTTTCATTGGTCATGTGACTCGTGACTCAACGTGGGAATTTTTTCTTCGTTTTGTTATCTCTTTTAAATTAATTTGAATAAATATTTTTGCAAATAAAATTAGCTGACTTAGTTATGCAGTTTATCAGTCAAAATTTTGTGCAAATTAAATATGTTTCAATGCTTAATTAAATTAAATCTGGTTAAAATGGACCTGAGAGGTCATTTTAGTCATCTGGGATGACTCATCTCAAAACAATAATTTCCAAAAATAACATGATTTACATTTTAAAATTTTAAAATTATTTTTTGAAATACCCACTCTAATTTTAAGGAATAATTCAGTGTCTTGTTGTAACGTGTCAATGTCAAGTTATGAATATACCAAATTGGCTTCAGACTTGACATTGACATTGAAGATTAAATTGCAGAATAAATGGCACAGCATAAAATAAATTAATTTGCAAAATTTACCTGTAAGTCAAACACAAATAAAAAAAAGATTTCAAAAGATTTTAGCATACAATGAAGAATTCTACTGTCAAAATCATTTTCTGCACAAAAAGTTTGCAAATTAAATAAGTTTACAAAAAAATGTACAATTTATTTTTATCAATGCCAAGTTAAGTTCAAATTGGCATTTTTTAAAACTTTTGTTTCAATTTATATGCCAAACATTTTGATTTTGAAAAATAAAATATTCAAAATTTGAATGTTTTTCATTTTGAATTTCAAAATGAAACTAAAGCTCCCAATTTTTATTTGGTTTGTCTTAACTGCGTTTAAATTACTAGACACAACCACTGCAAGAGCTTTCACAATTGAAATTCCCGCAAAAAAAGAGGAATGTTTTTTCAAGGTTGTCCAAGCCAATCAAAAATTTAGAGTGGATTACGCCGTCACTGGCGCGAGTAGCGGGAAACATGACATACATTTTAAATTGTCAGACTCAACTGGTGAACTTGTCAGAGACGATTATAAATCTGATGGGGTTTATATGTAAGTTAAATCTGAATTTATTAAAGTTATTTTGAAAAGCGCGGAATAAATTTTTTACTTTTATTTTATTTTTTTAGCATTACACCACCTGTCAATAATTTGTACCAAGTTTGTCTGGATAATTCATTTAGCCTTTTCAGTACTAAAAAAGTTTCACTGGGCATCACTGTAACCAATGAAACAGATGAGGAAATTCAAGTCGTGGAGGCGGATGGTTTGTACAAAGAACAGGAGGCGCGAATTGAGGTATTTTAAATTGGAAATAATTAATTAAATTATTTAATTTATAAATGTCATCAAAAATTGTCGTTAAAATTTTGTTATTTTTTGGACAGAAATTGGTACGATTTTTGCGAATTCACATGTTGACAATTCAAAGTTACCAAAAAGAGGCTCGGGACATTGAGGCAAGAGATGAAAATATAATTGAATTAAATTATTACCGCGTCCGATTTTGGTCAAGGCTCAATATGTCCATTCTCATTCTTGTCGGTATTGTCCAGGTATTTTTTGAAAAATTACATTGAAATTATTAAATTGAGCATTAAAATTTTTAATTGGCAAATCTTATTTGGTAGGTCGTAGTGGTCAAGAGTCTTTTTGATGGGAATTACAAAATTAACAACGTGTTCAACAAACTGACTCGAAATAGTCAAAATAATTAAAAAAATTAATTAATAAAAAGTTATTTTGTAAATGACAAAAGTCACTTATAAGTGACTTGAGCGCAATTTGAACTCAACTTGAAAAATATTCAAAGAGGTCAAAAGTGAGAGTGACAGGTCAGTGCATCACTGTATATAGTTTTGAAGATAATATTTGAATAAAATTTAATCATTTTGAAAAATTAACTTTAATTTAGTTAAATTATTTCATAGACTAACTATTCTACATGATTTGACAGAATCCGTCTCAGTTAAATTCATCCGACATTTATTATTTTCATTTTTGAATTATCGCCATTAAAAATTGGCTTTATGGTTCCTTTCAAAATGGTCATTTTTCCTACACCAATTAAAATTAAATTCGATTTGAAAATACAATGAAAATGTTTGGACAGATTAGACGAGGTCAACTTTTATTGGTAAAAGTGGTGGCTTGGAATATTTATTTGATCTTTTTTTTTTATTTATATCTCCCACAAGATTTAATCATATGATTAAATTTTTGGCAATCTACTTAATTGAAATTATTGTAAATGTTTTTCTATTTTGTTTGCACAATTTTCACTATTCCTAAAAAACAATTTTTTTCTTTCATTTTCTCAAAAAATTCCATTTTATTTTATCTCATCAAGTTTCACTCACTTGACTGGCTTCTACCTGCCATGACCCCAATGACCGGAGGAATCAAATTTGTCATCCATTATTTATAGACAGATGACACCAAGGACTCAATGAAACCTGAAACGATTTTCTCAGCTCGACAATTAATTTCGAAAAAATTTCCGCCATGTTGAACATGAAGCCGACAACATTGGTGGCCATCTCAACCAAATGTTTTGTCAGTTTGTACCACGTGGGGTCCCTTTTCTTGGTGGTGCCCTTTGAGTTGAAATGTCCCTCCAAAATATTTTTAACTCATGAGAATCAGTATAAAGTCAGTTATCGTTGGAAAATATTTAAGGTTAAAGACAATTAAACTATTGATTTGATGTCACGTGATTTACATTAAATTTCATTCAAATTTTAGAGCCTAACTCTGATGACGCACATTTTAGTGGCGCTGTATAGAGGCTACATGATTCTCTATATCCCTTGGTCAACCAAAGGGCCTGGAGAATTGAGCTCGGCTCAGTCCGCTCCAATTAATCTGAGCACTGGTGGGGTCATGTCAATCGTCATGCGCGTCATGTCTTTCATGTGGGCCGGCTATATCTTTACTGTCATACTTCACTTGTGGACTCAACAGAGGGGGCTCATTCAATTCATGAACCGTGTGGATCAAATTCATCAATCCTTGACCTACTTGAACGAAAATGAAGCTTACGTTAAAATTGTGAGAGTATTTTTAAAAAAATTAATACTTTTAATGGTTAATTTTTTAATTAATTTAAATTAGGGCGCGCTTTTACCTGGAATTTTAAATTTATTCTGGATTCTTTGGAGTGTCCAGGACACGCTGAGTGACTTTCACATTTTCAAGTTGGGCGTTCTCGGTGGGTTTTACACCCTAGCCAGGGGGATCCCTCAGTGGTTTTTTCTTGTTGACCCAGCACCCACTGCTGTGGCAGTCAATGACCCAATAATATATTCTGCTGCGCACAACGTCTCTAGTGAGAGTGACCTTCCAGTGACCCATTTGGCAGTGACATTTGTGGCCATGTATTTGCAATCGATGAACATATTCCTGGGTCACTTGGGAGATGTGCTTTGTCTTTTACATGCTCTGACCATTTACGCTCTTGTCAGCTCATTTGTCCATAAATTGAAGGTCATATCAAAGGGAAAAGTGACCCAAGAGTTTTTGACTAGGGGCCAACTTCAATTGGTTAGTACAAAGTTTTCAATGACAGACAAATATTTTAATCCAAAATGAAAATAGGTTTTCAAAATATTTGATCAACTGGTTGAGCTCAGTGAGGTCATGAAAGAGTCAATGGGGTCAATCATTTTCTTTTCTTGTTTTGGACTCCTCCCATTCTACGCATGGAAATTGTTGGCAGTGGTTCAATATGGCCACCTTCATTTTTTTCAACTTCTTGTCTACGCTGTCGTTTTTGGGTCTGTTTTCATCTTGGCGGCTGAGGCCAATTCAAAGGTTCCAAGTCTTCAGTGTAAACTTTTATCACGTGACACAGTAAAGAATTGTGGGAATATTTAAATTTCAGAGTGGATACATCATAAAATGGCTGAAACTGATAGAACCACAATGGAAACGAGGGTGGATAGAGACAGAGGGAAATTTTGAATTTCAAACAAAAGTGGCGCTGACAATAGCCCAAATTCAAAGGAATGAAATTAGTCTTGGCGGGAAATTTTTTGTGATCACTTACGGCTTTGTGGGGAGTGTACGACCATTTTTGAATATTATTTTAATCTATAATTCAATGAAAAAAATTAATTGTAAAATATTTAATTTAATTTTTAATTGAATTAGATGACGGGCCTCATTTTAACCTACTCGATCATTCTACATCAACTGGAGGGTTTCAGATAAAAATGATATGAAATTTTAATTTTTCTAACATTAATTTTATGTTGTTTTTTTATTTTGAACAATTTGAACATTTTTCAAGATAGTTTTTTAGAGTTTACTTTTTCAGGGCTTCAAGTATTCAAGTCGGACATTTTCCTGCTGTGCTAAAATAAATTTTGAAAAATAGTTAAACGTGTACTAACCTTTAAAAAATCACTTTGTAGTATTTTCAAAAAAAAACTTCAAATGTTTTTGCAAAATTAATTCCAAGTAAAATTAATCTCTCATTTAATTTTACAGACAGATAAAAAATAAATATTTAATTTCCTGCCACGTGTAAAATAAATTTTTATTAACAGTTTACACGTGCCAATTTAAATACAATTTTAGCTATACTGCGTCAACACTAATTTAAAATTGACAACTTATTTCAACTTCCTTCCTAGTCCCTACTTATTTTGTAGCATGTAGAATCTAATTAATTTTAACAGTTGAAAAAATTCATAATTCCTTCCTTTCCAGCTGTAAAATAATTTCCATTGACAATTGACAAAATTCCGACATGACAATTTAATTGAGATTATTATGCCTCAACAATAGTTAAATTGACTATTAACTTACTACAAGTTGTAACATGTACATTATGGTCTCCTTAAATTTTAAACAGATAAAAAAAATATTGAATTTCCTGCCATGTGTAAAAATCATTTCCATTCCATTAAAAGTCTTCACGTGTCTATTGTCTACTTAACTCTCTACAATTTGTAACATGTGGAATCTCATTTAACTAATTTTTTTAAAAAATTATCATTCCGATTTTACTGCAAAAATTACAACAATTATTGGAGGCTGCCAAGGTCAAAGCGCTGGACTTAAACTTGTTGAAATACTTAATTTTTATTCTTTGTCATCTTGCGCACCCCACTAGACATGTTAGACAAGATTTAAATTTAAATTCAATTTAACTTTTTCAAAATGTTTTACTTTTTCATGACACGAACAGGAAATTCTTTTCTCATAACTTGGCAAATGTCAATTAAAAATAAACTTGCTTTATGGTCTGGGTATATATAAACGTGACATTTATTTAAAATTAATTTAATTATTAATAAATCCCAAAAAAGTAAAAAATGGAGCTGTTCTCCCCGAGTTAGTTGACGGTTGTACAAAATTATTTCGGTGGTTTGTCTGGTTTATAATTCAATTAATTCCAAGTACCTTCATTAGAAATTTAATTGTCGACAAATTTTACAAAATAGCTGGGATTAAATTTAATGGGGATAATTTGTAGGATATTCAAGTCAAAAATGAAAAACTGTACAAAAGACTAGCCCACGATGGGACCCTCGCCTTTGGTGAGACTTTTGTCTTGGGTTGGTGGGATTGCCCTTCACTAGATGAGATGGCGTGCAAAGCCGCTAGAGGGGGACTGGCCTCAAACTTGTTGGGAATGTACCCTTGGACCCACTGGCTGAATTACATTCAAACCACCCTCATAAATCAACAAACCCCCACCAGAGCCCTTGAAGTGGGGATCAAGCATTACGATCTCGGGAATCAACTTTTCGCCGCTTTTTTAGGACCCTCAATGGTTTACAGCGCTGCCTACTGGAAAAATGCTACAACTTTGGATGAAGCTCAATAAGCCAAATTGGAATTAATAGCTCAAAAATTAAAATTAAAGCCAGGAATGAAAATTCTCGATCTAGGTTGTGGGTGGGGGAGTCTCAGTAAATTTTTGGCTGCAAAATATCACGTGACAGTTGTAGGCGTCACCATATCCAAAGAAGGAGCCCTCTGGTGTCGAAATGTTTGTTCAGAACTAGAAGTAGAAATTCGAGAATTTGACTACCGACAAATGAATGAAAAATTTGATCGAATTGTAGCTGTCGAAATCTTGGAACATTTGGGCCCGCAAAATTTCAAAACATTTTTTCAAGTTGTTCATCGTTGTTTGAAAAAAGGAGGAATTTTTTTGTTGCACACAATTGGAGTAGATGGCACTGATACCTTACCGACGGATCCTTGGTTTGACAAGTATGTCTTCCCTAATTGTGTTTTACCCCATTGGATGGAGTTGGCGGGGGCCATGGATGACCTTTTTATTGTTGAGGATGTTCACAATATGGGAGATGATTATGACAAAACTTTTATGGCGTGGGATGAAAATTTAACTAAAAATTGGCCAGCAATTAAATCACAATTTGGGTCACCAGAAGATGAAGATGGTCAAAAATTTTATCGGATTTGGAAACTGTATTTTATGCTCTCAGCCGGTGGTTACCGTTCAAGACGTTATCAATTGTGGCAAATTATCATGACTAAAAAAGAAGAATTTGAAGGGGGCTATGAGGCTGTACGATAATTCATCAATCATTTAATTTTAATCAAAATTATTAAATTCCAAAACAAAGGTAAAATATTTATATAAATTGATGAAAGAAATATTTAAAAGTATTATTTATTTTCGTGTTGATTAATTGATTAATAAAAATATGAAACATGAATTTGGTAGACACTGAAATAAATTATACTTTGTTTTTTCAAAAATCAGTTTAACTTATTAATATTTTTACACACACCGTCCATAATGTACAGAATGGACCAGGATTTTTTTCTCAAACCTTTGAGTGAAACAAAAACTTTTGCTCTTAGCCTATAGACGATAAAATTAAATATGACAAAATAGTCTCATGTTTAAAAAGAATAAAACAGGAGACTAAAGGTGCGTTTCCATAACCGAGCGGGAAATTTAAAAACAAAAGATATAAATATTTTTTTATTTTTTGTTCAAAAAATGGAAACATATGTGAGAATCCACGGCATTTGGGCCCTAAAGTATTTTTCTGGCCAAATTGTGTTACACACATTATTTTGTAGCTTGAAATTCAAGCTACAAAATGAGATCAATTTGATTTTTTAATGAATCAAGAATAAAATGCAATTAATTTAATTGTCCTGTGGGA
>JAQIVZ010004214.1:0-10804 GCA_034700945.1 Arrhopalites spinosus
GATAAATACATTGCCCTCTGGAATTGATTTAACTCGATTCCAGGATAAATCCCCAATTAATTCATCGTTACAATACGTCATTTTATTTTTAGAATATAGACGCAGACGGTGCTGGCGATATGCATGAGAGGAATAACTCTAAATTCAATTTTTTTTAGATTTCCTTGACTCGAAATTTGGAAAAGAAGCCATCATCAAAATGAATTATGATGCCATGGAAACGACGGAAAAGATTTTTTACATTGGACAAAAAATAAAATTTAAATGTCGCTTCTCCATTTTTGTTCTTTTGAATCAACTCCATTTTCAAATTGGTTGGTGGAATCGTACACAAACAAGACTGAGGCCATTGGAGAATAAAATATTTGATATTGATGGGTCAGATTCAGGTATGGGTCAAATCAAGGTCGATGAGGAGAGACTTGAAGTCAGTGTCAAAACAATTGAGGTCATCATTGAAATGGGGATGGTGAGTGTGGGTTGTTTTGCTCCTTGGTTCAATTCAACTCAACTCATTGGAGTTTCCCACAATTTTTCTGTTCAAGGTAAATTCAAATTGTAGGTACGTTCATTTATTAGTTACCATGAAAACCAGAAAAAAGATTAATTGCAATTAATTAATTTTATTCCCATTTAAATTTAGAGTTGAAGCCCCCAGTTATTTCATCCAGAAATGCTCCTGAAAATGAAGCACCGCAGTTGGAAGTTTTTCATTTGAACTCGGAAAATCAAATTTTGGACTGTCAGGCTGATGGGAATCCTTTACCTGAAGTCACGTGGTCATTTCCAGAGGTACGAAAATTTAAAAAAGTTTCCAATTTTTGATACCAATTTTTTTTTCATAATAATTTTAGGGTCTTGAAAATGTCAGTTTTGTGAATCAACTGGGTCGTTCGGTTCTCAAATTTTATAGAGTGAATAAATCTTATGAGGGGCTGTACAATTGTACAGCTGGAAATAAATTTGGCAATTCAACTTTCAAATCTTTCCGCCTTAAAATTGACAAAACACGTGAGTCGTCATTCGTCAAATTCAAAATAATTTTCAAGCAATAATTAATTAAAATTTTCATTTCCAGCTGACGATTTAATATGGACACTCCCTGTGATTATTGGCCTTGTCCTAGGAATAAGTGCATTTATAATTGCCTTTGTAATAATTTATTTCAAATATACCGCGGCACGAGAGCTCAATAGAAATTTCACTCTAGAAGAATGTCAAAAGTTCATTGAAGGTGACCCAAGTCAAATTTTGTCAGGAGCCCCAGAGGAGGTCAAATTGTTGTCCCTCAAAGACTATGAAATTCAAAGAGAGGAGCTCGATCTCGTGAAAGATAAAGCTTTGGGATCGGGGCATTACGGGAAAGTTTGTTATGCTTTTCACCATGGTGATGGCGTGGCTGTCAAAATGACCAAAAATAAATTGACAAAGGAACAATTTTCGGATTTTGTAAATGAAAATCGGATCATGGCTTACCTCAGAACACCCAAGGCACATGCGCATGTCCTTTATTTTCGTGGGATTGTTATCAATAAAATGGCTGAACGTGAGCATAAAATTAAAAGTTTTAATTTCCAAATGTCAAAATTTAAATAAACTTATTTTTTGACTGTAGGTAAAATGTATGCTGTCTTTGAATTGAGCCCCTTTGGTGACCTTCAAAAATATTTACTGAACAACGCCAAGGACTTTACGCATGAGGTTCAAAATGAGGAGAATTTTGACCCCTCAGTAATGTGAGTAGAATTAAATTCAATTTAAATTAATTATTTTTAATTTAATTTTGATTTTTTTTTCATAAAAAGGAAACCACAATTAAATTTTACAACATTATTAAAATGGAGTGCACAAATTGCTCATGGACTGGATTATTTGGCATCCAAAAAAGTGGGACAACAATTTTAATGGATTTTTTTTTCAAAAAAAAACATTTTCAAAATTTTGAAATAATGTCAAAAAATTGTACAGATAATTCACCGGGATGTGGCTGCAAGGAATATTCTCGTTTTCAGAAATGATACCGTTAAAATTTCAGACTTTGGACTCTCACGAAAATTGTACGAAACCAATTTGTATACAAAAAGTGTTAAAGATGTAAGCAACCAACGTAACCATAGCAACCGAATTTTTTGAAAAAAATAATTTTGTAAAGCGCTCAAGGATTTCTATTTTTTTATCAAAATTCAGTTATATGGCTTACCGTGGGCATGGTTAGCAGTTGAAGCTCTCGAATTTCAAATATTCACAACCCAGTCTGACGTATGGGCCTACGGTGAGACTTGAATAGATTTAAATTGTAGAAATAAACCGCCAAAATATTAATAAATTTGATTTTAGGGATCACAATCTACGAAATTTTTTCGTTGGGTGCCACGCCCTACCCAGGCGTAAGCTGTATGTATGACTTTCTCAGAGACTTGAAGCACGGTGGCGTCAGAATCATGCTCGAAAAACCCGAGCATGCTACAGATAAAATGTAAACGACAATTCAAATTCAAATTTAATGGCGGCCAAATTTAAATAAATAATATACAATAATTACATTTTAATTTTTATATTTAGTATTTTTATATTTTATATTTAGTTATAAAATTATTTTGAAATGCTGTCGTGATGATCCAAGTACACGGCCCAATTTTAAAAAGCTTCAAGATGATTTTGAACTTTTACTCCAACGTCTTGGTTCCTTTTCTGAAATGTTAGCAAATTTTCTTATTTTTTTCTATGCAAATTTCATCCATAATAACAAGTGGAAAATGCCAATTTTTGCAATTTTTTTTTGTTTTCTTCAGACACGATTTGACTAATTCGGACGCAAGTTCAAATTCTTCATACAACAAAAGTGCTGAGCAGCCATTTGAAAATTATCTTAAGCGTGAAACGTACGAGCTAGAAGAAATTCCACTCCATCAGATGAACACTTGTTCAGCTCTGGAAGATGATTCAAGGCTCATCCACACTACCTTCTTTTAATTGATCATTAAATATTGCAAATTACAATAAGTAAATGTAAATATTATTGTAATTTTTTACCAGGTTATTCCATCAAAATTCAATTTGTCCAAGATGAGCAAAAAATCTATTGGCATATTGCTGACTACAAAGCAAAATGTCCCATGTCCTTAGCTTCTATGTTGCAAATAGAAGATTTTGCCTGGTAGTCAGCGATATGGTCAAATTAATATTTATTTAAAATGGATAATTAAATTTAACTTTAATGAGGATTAGCAACCAAAAAATTGACACAACTTTCCAAAAAAGCCAGAGACACTGTGAATAAAACTCTTCGATCAATGTAGTCCATTTTCCCAAATGTAATTTTAAGGGGTCTCATTGTTTTAATGGTTTTCCCTCGCCATGTCTTGTCTTGATAAATCCCACGTTGTTTTAACAATTTCAATAAATGACTGCTTCCCTGATGAATGTTTGACAAATAGAGCATTCCCATGAGAAGTATTATAAAAAAGGACATGGCCGAGTCAGAGAATTGATGGGTCTCAATTCCCGACATGAAAAATATTTTAATGAATATTTATTGTCAACTACTGAACTCTAAAGGGTTTGTTGCTGATAAGTGACGTTGACAAGAATTAAAGTTAAATCAACTCCGGGACTTTCCCAAAGACAAAGTTAATTATTATTAATGGTATATACATACTACACATTTATTCGTATAAATAATAATTAACAATGTTCAGTTTAATTCTCATCATCATCATGAATCCCTATCCCATTCAGTAAAATCCAGTCATTTTCAATTTGATTCCCGATCTCAGGTAATCCAATTGATTCAAATTCAGCTGTAGGTGGCCTGAAACATTAGCAGAAATAAACAACTATTTAAAAATATAGTTAAATGATCATTATTGTGTTATTGAATATTGATTCCACGTACAATTCTGCCTCACTCGACAGCCTCCTGTTGACCTCTTCGGTTGACGATGGGGTTAGACATTGACTTGACGACCCATCTGAAATTGTGCGACTACGACCGTCATTCTGGAGTGTTCTGTAATTGCTGGCGTTGGCAGGAAAATTGAATTGACATGGATCATGGTGATGACCAAATATCGTCGGCTGCATCGACATCAAGTTACCCGGTTGACTCGGACTACATTGATTCATTAGGACTTGACCTTGCCTCATTGAATGAGTTGGCCATCCAGCATGGCCCTGCCAATTACTTTGGTTGGTGTCATAGGTATTATGTTGATCCACTGGTCCAGACTGCATTAATTGAGACGGCATTGCATGACTCATTTGTTCAGATTGAACAGGCTCAAATTGATTTACATGTACAGAATGTTGCATTGAATGACCCATTGGTCCAGATTGCCCAACTTGAAATTGATTCAGCGACATTTGACCTTGTACACCCACCGGTACACAATGACCCTGTTGAAAATAGTTCTGCGACATCTGACCTTGCATTGAATGACCCATTAGACCGGAATGACCGAGTTGAACCTGATTCAGCCATGATTGATTTAAAGACGCACTATGACCCATTTTAAATTGAGCCGGCACTTCTTGACGTTGCAGTTGCTGAGCAGACGAATCCAGTTGAACTTGACTCCAAGGAACTTGGCCTTTCATGTGCATTGAGTGGCTCAATGGTCCAGATTGAGGAAGCTGAAGTTGATTAAACTGTACATGAGTTTGCATTGAATAACCCATTGGTCCAGAATGAACATGTCGAGATTGATTCAGCGGGCTTTGACCTTGCACAGGATGGCACATCTGACCATGATTCACTGTCTGGATTATTTGGTTTTGTATTGACCCGCTCGATGTAGGAAAGAGTTGTCCACCCAGTCGATGGCTAGAAACAGCATGTAGTGGGGGCTGGAAGGAGGTAGATGAGCGTCGTGGGGTTGAATTCATTTGATTTTGTATTGAAGATGGTGACGTTATCATTGTCAAACTAGGAGGATTGTACCCCAGAATTCCCGGTTGGGGTTGTTCAACAAAATCTTCACTTTCATGTGTCAGATTCATCTGCAGCCAACCCGCCAAGTCTTGAGTTCTGGTTCCCTCATTAGCACGCCAGTTACTTTGACCCATTGGTCTAGAGTGTATAAACTGAGATTGACTCAATGAAACTTGACCTGGCGTTGATTGACTCAATGACCCTAGACCTTGCCTTGATTGACTCATCGGAGATTCATTAAACTGTACCGGAGGTTGCATTGAATGACCAATTGGTCCAGATGGAAGAAGCTGAAAGTGGTTCAGCGTCCCTTGAGCTTGCAAAGAATGGCCCATTGGATAATGATTTGGTGGTTGACCCATTGGTTCAGAATAACCCATTTGAAATTGAACAGTTGGCCGTTGACTTTCTGTTGATTGGCCCAGTTGAATTTGACTACCAGATGCTTGTCCTTGCATTGAAACAGGATGGCTTAGGAGCGACGACAGGAGCAGTTCGTTCGGTGTTGACTGGCTAAGCGTATGAAAGGGTTGATTATCCGGTGGAGGTGTAGAATTAGGATGCAGTAAATTCTGTAAGGAGGAGGCTGAAAGCGGTGGTGTAATGAGTTTATTTTGTATTGAGGATGGTGTCACTTGGCGGGCCGATCGAGGAAGGACGTACCCTGGAATTCCCGGACGGGATTGTTGATCAAAAACGTTCCCTTTTGGTGTTGGACTTGTAGTTATTGTCACGACTTGTTGCCAAATGGTCTTGTCATGAACTCTGTCACTTAAATTTTTGGATTTAAAATCACAGTCATTTAAGGGACAGATATGTTCTACAAACAAGTCTGAACCCATACGCTGCAAATATAAGACTGTAAGGGTACCCCATGAAGTTTCAGAAAATCGAAGCATAAATGTCCCGTCGGAGCATTTGGGATCGTTGAATTGACCCAGGAGAAGCAAAAATAAATGGGACAATTCTTTACCAATGAATCCTTCCATGATCCTAAAGCATGATGATGGTGTCATTAAATTGTGGGTTTAATTATAATAATCAAATGTATTAAATATACTTCTTACCCTTTGTTCCAATAGTGAGCTAAGTGATCCCTCGTCAACTCCATCGCAGCGTAAAACCATTCCCATGGACTCACATCGACTTCCTTCCATTTTGTTTTGTCCTGTGTCTTTTGTTCTGTGTCTGAAACCTCACCCGTTCTATTTTCTTGGGCATTTGTTGAGGGTGACTCTTTGATGACGACACATTTCCACACTGTCATACTTTGTTTACAAAAAGTTGAATAACTGACCCAAGTTGACCCATCCAAGGGTAACTCGACAGTTTGAGTCTTTTCCAATATTTTACGGCCCAAATAATCAAGATTATCATTCGTTAATTTTCTTTTGGTTTTTGTTATCAAATTAAAAGTTGAGTTCAAGACTTCCTTGAGGGCTTTCCATCTCACTCGCTCTCTCTGGGCAAAGGGGTCAGTCAAGCTTTGGGTCTTGAAGGCTCGGTACCAGACAATACTTCCCATGGCAGTTGGCATTTGAGACTTATGGACGTAGTAGACAAAGGGAAGGGAGTAGGACAAAATCTTAAAACAATTTAATTTAAATTAATTAATTTAGTTTTAATTATTTAATTATTGTTAGTTCGACACTAAAAAAACTGATTCTTATTTCAACATACTTCATGTTGGACCCCTTGAATTGAAATTGTGATGCAAAAAAGTAAACAAAATTTATCCCCAGCCACTCGATTCCCTTTTTGTTTAGTACTCCGCGTGACCTTTGTGACCTGGACATTTTGTCTGTATACATAAAATGAGGGAGAGGATTAAATTTTTATTATTAATAAACAATTAATTTAAGTTAATTTAATTACTGAAAGACACAGGAATCATTTGAAACGTCAATATTGACTTCAGTGGACTTGACCCCTATTTTGCCCCAACTGTCCATTTCTTGGGGAGACAGTTGTGCATCGCTGTATAGTGCAATTGCATCATCATGATTAAGGACAACAATTTTGATAGCATGACCTCCCAAACTCGCCACCTTGACTGGGTCGAATGGACTTGACCTTTTCCGTCCTTTTTTGGCTACAGTGGGGCTAGATGATGACTGGGGGGAGTCAACATTTTGAGGGTGAGGGGTGGGCATATAAAATGTTGGATTAATTAGAAATCGAGTACAAAATTCAAATGTTGTGGTTTGCTTAAGAACGTCAGGGGGCTGAGTCTCAATTGTCAATGCGTTACAAATTATGAGACTTGAAGCGGTTTTGAGCTGTTAAAAAATGTAAATTAAATTACTATTGCATGTATAATAAGTTTTAGTTGTAATTTTAATTCTTGAAAAAGTAAAATAACACACCTTTTCAATCAAGTTGGGCAAATTGGGTTGAGAAAGTTGATTTTCCAAATTTGTTTTCAGTTGAAAAATAATCACCAAAATTGTATTACAAAATATTTTCAATGAATTTTCATGTTGATTGGTGGTGTCATTATGGATCACAAATTTCTTTAGTTCCATTTTACTCCATTTTAAATTTACCAGAATATTCCCCACAAAGTCAGTTACCAGAGTTGACAAAGATGTGATGAAATTTTCAATATTTTCATCAATGATAAGAGCCATCTGTGACCAGGTTTTGCGGAGGGACTCCAAGTTGAATGGAACGACCCGGGTGGATGCCAAAATTAGCGGGAATGACAAATTATACAATTTTTCTTCATAAATTAATAGTTGAGCCAACTCTAGGGTTGGAGTGACAGAGTGAGTGGCCTTCAAATATTTATACAAATTAATTAATATTTTAGATTTAGATATAACTGGCTTTGAAGCAAATTGGTTCGTATGCATTAGTTTATACATGACACATGAACCATTTTGCCTTTAAATCAAAGTATAATTAATGTAAGTTTGTTTTTAAAATATTCTAAAATGTTACCATTTAATTTTGTACGTTGATTTTGAGTTTGAATTACAAACTTGAAATTAAAAAATATCCCATGAGCTTACAAAGTTGAATTAAGTGTAGAAATTTGGATAGAGAACAGTTAAATTTAAATTACTTGGAGATGAGGATGATGGTGTGATGATGTGTAAATTAAATTTAAACTGTCTTTTAGAGGGGGTCAATAGATTAAAACTTCAAGTCATAAAAATGGAGATAAAGACTCCTTTGCATTGATAACCAATTTTCTTCTTAAAATTAAAATAAAAGCAATGAGTGAATATTTACGTAGTAAATTGTCAGACAGTTTAATTCTACCCAACGTTTGGTAAGTTATTATGCAAATGACATAAGTATTTTTTTTGCAAAGTTTGCCCACAATTTTTTTTAGTACATGACATGTATGCCTCCAGACTTATCTTATTATTGGGAGTAAGGAGTAGACTTTTTAGCACTGCATATTGCTACAAGAAAAGTTTATTGCTTTTGAAAAAAAATAATAATCTACTAGTCTCACTTTTCAATTTGATGATCTCATTCTCATCAAAACGACCATATCAACACTATACAGTAATGTCTTAAGAAGGCTAATTCAAAAAAAATTACAAGGAGATAAAATGTATGAAAGTGACAACATCTCATTTGAAAGGTCAAGGCAAAGTTTGTATTCAACTCGTAAAATTCTTAAACAAAGCCATTGAATATTTTCATTCGAATTAGCTGAAAAATTTTCAACAACAAGAATTTTCTCACGAATTTTGAGATCAACTCAAAGTTTGATTGTAAACTTGATAACTCATCCTGCAGCTCGAACACACTTCAATGAACAACATTTTTTTTAACAAGAATTTTGATGATCTGGCTGATGAATTTTTTAAATTCCTTTGAATTTCCACCATTCATTCTGAAAAGTATAAAATGATTTTTGAAATCAGCTTCTGGCATTAGAATCCAAGTGGGCCTCCTCATTAATTGTAATTAAATTTTCCATGTCTCTTGTTTTGAATACTTGGCGCTGATAAGAATTCAAAATGTCCTATTTCCAACTTGAAAAATATCAAAATGGGACATTTTGCATGCTTGCCATCGTTATAATTTTTAAAGAAATTACGTGAATTTTAATTATTAAATGATATACTTTTATATCTTCCAGAGCACGTGACAAAAGCAGCCGCCAAATTATTTTAAAATGTTCCCTCACCCCCCGTCAACTCTGGGCCTTGTCCTCCTCTTCCTCCTGTCAGACTGGACGGAAGGTGTTTCCTCTGACTGGGGTATTTCAATAACGTTAAAAAACAACTTAGTTACTAAATTGCCCAATTTGGAACTTGATTAAAATTAAGTGTACAATTAATTTAATTAGAAATTGACTACACAAATCCAACGACAATTGGGACATCATTTGAAGACGCACAAGGTCATTGGCAGAATGTCCAGCACTGTCCTCCTGGTTCAGTTGTGACAGGTTTCAACGTAAAATATGTTCCTTACAGAGGGTCAGCTGGTTCAACTGATAACGTCATACGTAGTATCTTCACTCTTGGTCTTGCCACGTGGGTTCAAAAAGCGGAAAATTATTTTGATGACTATGGAGTAGTTGCCATTTGGTTGGGTTGCCGGGACATTCGAACAAATGTAGTCACAACCATGATTAGTAGTGATTATTTCACGTTCCAACAACTTCAGGACTTGAATCCCAGTTCTGGATGTCATGAAAAATGGATGCAATTCAATACGGACGAGAATCTACTCATCACGTGTCCTCGGAAAGAACCAGCCATTGGTTTTCGTCTTCGAGTTGAACCCACTGCAACCTGTGATGATTGTTTTGGCGCCATTAATTTTAAACTTGTGTGTCCGGGACAAGGGGGTAAATTGGCTGACCCTTACATTCATTACGACACGGTCACAAAACCAATTTGGAGTCCGGAAATTATGTGTCCGGAAGGGAAAGTTGTCTGTGGAATTCAAACCAAGACGCATCGAGTTGTACATACAGGTGAGTTCTAATAATATATTTAATTTAAATATTACACAAAATGCGGTAAATTTTGAAATCTCTGTTGCAAAACAATATTTTTTAGAGGACAGCGCAGGATTGACAGACGTTCGGCTCGAGTGTTGTAAAATGGAGAGAAGGTCACTCCCATTAAATTGTGAACCAGTCGAAACATTTCAGAGAATATCCAGAGTTCAAAATTGTCACCAAGACCCCATGATCCATACCGTGAGACTGCTCAAAGCCACCGAAGGGAGTACACGTGACACGAGGACGAATGAGAGAACCAATGGGGGCTCGACTTGGACAACGTTTGGTGTGGAGATTGATGCAGAAACAAAATTTAAAGGAATTGGGGCCAAATTGTTGACCAAATTTGAACAAAAATTTGGTTCTCAATGGACACAAAGGTATGCACATGAATTCTCCAATATTGACCTTTTGAGACAAGAGACGGAGGAGACGTTTCAAGTCAGTGTGCCTCCAGGACATGAAGGGCTGGTGGATCAACTCATCCTCAGTTGTGGAACGTCGGTTGTGGTGCGAACAAAATTTTTGAAATTTCACAGTGAGCCTAAAAAACCAGGCAAGTGTTGGTAAAGTGGTGTTTTAGGGACTACTGGTTTATTGGTCCACATTGTTTTAAGGTTAAATGACTATTAAATAAAACAACTGGCTCATCTACATATTTATAGTAATTAATGCTCAGTAAATGTTTTTTAAATTACAAGTCGTTTTAAATAAATAAATAAAAATTGTTGTTATTTCAAAAGGTTCTTTAAATAATTTTTTTTTATTTAAAATTAGTACACATCGAGGCTGGGAGTTGTTAAATCGCACCTCCAAACCTACGCACCCCCGGCATACCGTAAAACCCCCCAAAAGTATCAGCCGCACCCCCACCTAAAAAATTAAATATAAGAGCA
>JAQIVZ010004215.1:0-10796 GCA_034700945.1 Arrhopalites spinosus
ACATAGATAAATACATTGCCCTCTGGAATTGATTTAACTCGATTCCAGGATAAATCCCCAACTAATTCATCGTTTCAGTTGTCTCAGACAAAGGAAAAATGAAGACTAAACTACGTGATTTTACATTTTCTCCAGAAACGGGTTATAACAAGTTATTTCTATTTATGTTCACCATGTACACCGTTTAGGTAATTGGCTCGTTTCTGGGATAAATAATTTAAATTAATTTTCCATGTTTCAATTTCTCCTCGAGTTTTGATTGACAGTTAACGATTGTATAGCTATAACTAATATAAATGACCTTCATTGAAACGTTAATAGTCCAGCTAAAATTTCCTTTGGGCCACATAAAGAAAAATAAGACAAAATTGTTAGACAAAAGTACCTGAACCATCTCTTTGACTATTGACACATGACACTCCTCGATGGAAATTACCCACCCGGAACTAACTTTCTATTTTTGCCACACGTGTGACCATTTTGGCCAGCCCGTTCTTACTAACTTTTTTGACCTGTAATTCTAGACATTATTTCGCACAAGTTTTCGCAACAAAATCGTGAACTGAGTTCTAAGCTTTAAATGATGAAAATAAAATAAAATTTATGTTAGTGAGATCTTTTTTGTAATGGAGGAAATTATTTGTAAAAATGGAATGAACACAAGTTTGACCTACAAATTCCCCGGGTCAATTTGATAAGGAAAAATCGGATAAAAATGATGCTAGGGATAGTGATAATGATAAATAAATTGTAAACGTAAAGTTAGGAGTTTGTGGGTTTCTTTTGTGGACCTTAGTGATCCTAAAATAGCTTGGAAAATTGCATAATTTGTCATTCAAATCAAGAAAATTGGTTGTATAATTTCCAACAGTCGAGTACTTGCGCCATTTTTGTCTTATTAGAACTCGTCATTGTACTAGAAATTACTGTGGCTTTGCTGTGGCTTCTTCACTGAAAAAATATTTTTTAGTTCAAGACAATAATCAAAATAATATACTTTCTTCACTAGTCATTTTACTACTTTATTAGTAAACTTTGTCCTTTAAAACACCTTGAAACTTTTTCATTTTATAGAGTTGCTCAAAACTAGGATATTTTTAATGGCGATGAAATGTATTTATCAATAATTTCACATAAAATTTAGGTGGAATCAATAGAATGTGTGGGCTACAAAAAAGTAGATGGGACTGTTATGATGGCATTCATTAGTGTAAAATAATTGGTCCCAAAGTTTAAAAAAAACATTTAAGCTAGTTATAATACAATTTTACTTGTACTCCACGGTTAAATTTTCAAATAGACCGCAAAAATATTCGTATTCATTCAACCTTATTTCTGTTACCATGCTTGGCTGGTACAACTGGTGGCCGAATTCGAGAGACTACGAAAATTTCAAATCAAAATAATGGCGGGTTTATTTTTTATGGTGGAAAATTCAACAGGTCTTTTGGCGTTAAGGTTCTAAATTAGAACTTCTAATGTTCATTGCAATCAATGTAGCCAAGGGAAGAGGCCAAAAAATGATTTGACTACTCCTTCGGAATAGGCATCCTTGTTTTTTTCATTTGTTGAATTAGTGAGCCACAAAACTCTAAAATGAAGCAAAAAATGGCCGCCAAGAGAAAGCTGTACATGACATAAAAAATTAAATAAATATCCGAGCCATTCAAAGACAATTCCTTAAACACAGCCACACACGCCCCATCAACATTCTCATCATTAATTTTTTTCCCTTCAGGAACAAATCGAATTTTGTTCCATTTCTCCCACAACCAATAAATTCCAGAACTTAACAAAGCTTCCATCCCAGTAGCCACCGGCCTACGAGTAAAATCATCCAAATTGGTTGCAATGAAATAGCCAGCCACTTGACGCAAAAATGATCTTGAATTTTTTTATTATGAGAAAATTTCAAATGGGGATCCTTCCCCATTTCCACGTTAACTTTATCCCAATAATACTCAAATTCTTTTTCCTTGACAATTAAAATCGTTTTTAGCTTTTTCAACTCATTTCGAATTATCCTGGACAATTCTTTAGACCTGAAAACTTTGGTGTGGTTTCCAATAAGAAATAATCTGAGAACCTCTTTTTTACGATCATGGTTCTGGTTCTTGTTCCGGTATCGAAAGACATAAGCGGCTGAATAAATTTTAAAAGAAAATGCGAACAAATCGTACCAGTTTGGTGTACACAATTTAAATCCCTGCCAATACCCACAATTTTTACCATTAAAATAATAAGCGTAGTCAAAGTGAGAATCTGTGTTCATTTGCACGACAAATACAGAAAAATGTTCTAGGTCAATTGACCCTAATTCTGTAGTGACGAATGGGTCGGAAAGTGAGTACTCGGATTTCATAATTCCTTTGTAAACTAAAGACAATAAAAGTGTTAACATGAGCCAATAGCCAAGAATTAAATTACTAATTTTTTGAAATTTTACATTCCCACATTTAACTATCATCACTCCGTCATTTTGTTCTACAAAAAGTCGAAAAGCCCATAAAATTGTGGCTGAAATGAATTTTAGAACCATTAAAAAAATATTTTTTTGTTCATAGTAAGCCACTGTGTGAAAAACCATAGAGAAAATTATGGAGATGAGAATGGAAATCCAGAGTCCAATTTTAAATGAGGGAAAATAAATATTAATTGAGAATCCTAATTGTTGCACTCCATCTGATGTGATAAATTTGAATGATTCTGTGTAGCCAGTGGTGTACAATTGAAGATCAAGATTGCAGTGATCTATGATTTTCTGATGTGCGTCATCAGTCCATTTCCAAATACCAAGATTGTTCCCATCATTAATTTTACAATTCATGTGATGGCAAATGAAGGATTTGTTGAGTGATGAAATTAAAAAATTCATTGTGCCAAACTGCCAATGTCAATCCCCTCAGGCTTGTCTCTTTCAAATGGTGACCCTACTTTTGACCTCAAATAAAATGATGTTCTGAAATACTCTTCCAAGTCCCAAAATATATTTTTTCCATCATCAATCAAGCTCTTGTATGACGTCATCATTTTGTTATGACAAGGCTCGATAAAATTTTTGGTATTAGGACAGTTAACTTTGGTGATGGTCATATTGGCAATATAAAATAATTTTATAAAAACATAAGTTTTTGACACTACAAGTCCGCCATCTTGGGAATCATATGACATGATAAAAGTGGGCCGTGGAAACTTGTGGTAGGTAATATCAATACGATTTATGATATCAGTAAAATATTCGAGAAATCCTTGTTTAATATTTTGAGCACCAACTAAGAAACCAGCAAACTTGGGGCGAGTTACACGAGACCAATATTCGCCATTTGGAAACATTGTTTTATAGGCGAAGTGGCAAATATCGTGTTCAAATTGCTGTTGGGTTCACCAGTATTTTTTGGTGGGATGAGGGTGATGGTGACGTAGCTCTTGAGGTGCACGAGTCCTTTGACCATGTTGGTAGCTTTTGGGTTTTCTTGGTTACGGAGCCTATTGTTGAATACATGTTTCGATTTTTTTGTCTTACCAAATACTGCTGGAATGTACACTCTGGAATGATTTAGTATGGTGGTGTCTTTGGTATTGTTGAAGATGAACTGAATGACGAGTGGTGCGTCTAAAATTATGGAACTTATGTCCAATTTAAATTTTGGTTCATCATGGACCAATTGAATTGAGTGTACTTGTAGAAAGGATGCTACGAGAATTATTACAATTTTTTGCATTTTTTAAAATTATGAATTGTAAAAATAACTAGTTTAATTTGTTGTAAACATTTTTGCAATGTTATGGTATCATGTGACCACCAATGAGGTCTAAAATTGTTGTCCTTGAATTTTTTAAAAATATGTATAATGTATCGTACTTTTTCAATAAATGTCGGCATCCCCCATACCGTACTGACTTACACTTTGCGTCACACCGGGGTTTTTAGTCATTTGCAAATTATTTGCTTCGTGAAAATTACGATTTTTTTTTTGAAAAAATGATGCCCTTTCTGGAGAAATTGGTCCTTTTTTAAAAAGAAAGTAATTTGTGTAAAAAGTGTTCTCTTCCAGGTTTCCTATTAAATTTAAATGAGTTAAATGAAGCATTGCTAGTAAATGTCAGGGTCACCTCCTGACCTCAAAATATAACCATTGCCATATCTTTTACAAAAATGGAGTTAGTTCCAAATAATTTTTTTAATTTGGAAAATGATACCCGAGTAAATTTCCAACACGAGGAAAAACTTGAAAAATTCTTGACTTGTTAAATTTTTTTTTTATTTGTTGAAAATTCATTTTGGTACCATTATCAAGGCCAAAAAATACACTAAATAATGGCACTTGTGCAAAGGATGACACAGTAAAATAAACATTTATCTTTAATGAGGTTTCTTGTTTCTTCCACTCCAATTTTGTGAGGCTCTTTGTTTGTTTTTTATTAAATGACTTAAAAAATCACATGGAGTGACAGATGGACTCAAAATTGGCCAGCAAGCTCTTTTTTATCGTGGCGCCTCAACTCACTATGAAACTTGTACATATGCGGCTTAAGCGAAGCGAAAATGCACCAATTGGCCTACGTTTTGTTTATAGTCCTGAGTTGATTTTATTTGTACTTAATTTATTAATTTTAATTATGATGATGGGGATTACAATTTGTACAACGTATTCAACTAACTAAAATAGTATCATTGACAGTACGGATCTCGAGATCAAATTGAGAAAACTTTAATTGAAATATGAGAATTAGGTATGACATTATGGCTGCCATTAACTGCAAAAAAATTCAAGGACAATTAAAAGCTTGATTTAATTTCCGATTGTTTTTGAATATCAATTAAAAATAATACCCCGGGGACGAGACCACCATGTACAATGAAAAGACTTCTTGCTCTCAAATTCCATGTCCACTTTGAAATCCATTTTGCCACTAGCCTCCATCTTTGGGCGTACTTTAATCACAATTAAATTACAATCAAGTTCTTCGAGTCTTATTTACATTAATAGCACAGTTAATTGTACCAAATTATACGCATCCGGTTGTGAATGGAAGTTAGTTAACAGTAAAAAATCTTTTATTTCATGTCGACAGCGCCTTATCTAAAATTTAATAATAATTAAAATTAATTAAATAATTAAAATAAAAATAATAAAATGTGATTTACCTTAATATCAAAAATATTTCCCAATTTAATTAATTGTATAAAAAACACAAGAGTAAAAATAAATCCAGTTATATTTGTCTCATTAACTTGAAATTCAAAGACCATTAAACTTAAAGTTCTAAAAAAATCTACAGTCATCTCCACCAACAAAGCCAAAATAAAAGTCCCGCCAATTTCAGAATAAATTTTAAAACAATTTTTTAGCTGTATAAAAGTTTGAATGATTAATTCCAAATTAAATTTTGAAAATTCCCTCCCACCCTCTGGTCTAATCTCCACAATGACGTCACAAACAGTTTCATACAATTGAAGTAATTTTGTTCCAAATAAAATGATGAAAGAGTAGCCAAACAACAGAGCCATGTAATGACTCAGACCAGCCAGTGCGACTAAATACGGCCAAACTAATTCAATGTATGGCGGGACAGGAGAAAAAATCAAAAAATTTGAAATTATGTCATGTTGAATTAAACGGGTAAATGTGTAGACGAGTAGAATTATTATTGAGAGGAAATAAAATGTGTTTTGACGTCGTTCAAAATTTTTCATTTTTTTCAAATACTTTTCATCATCAGAAACACCGCTAGAGGGTGTCAAATTAAATTGACTTTGGCGTGCTTGCTGGTTCTTAATTTTCCCAATGAATGTAGACAAATTGTCAACAATTTGAATAAATTGAATTATTTTTCGACAATTCCAAATCGCTGTCTGACGTATGACGACATCTGTGAGACAAACGGTGGCAGCTGAACAACAATACATGACCACTTGTAGAATACGTTGGCGTGCATTTTCGAATGAAATTCCAATTATGAAATTGGCCAACACAATCACATTCACAATTTGAAGGAGATGGGAAAAGTAGAGCATGGGGAAATTTAGTGAATATTTTGTGTTCTTTGTGCATCGGCAAGGGAGCGGGAATTTTGAAGGGAAAATTCCAAAGATGCAGGAAATGAGGAGAACTATTGACAACAATGATTCCATTGGTCAATTATTGCAAGTTTTCCCACCAAATTCAAATTCAAGAATCTTTTACACTAAATTCAAAATCTATAAATGGACACAGTCACAATTTCATCTTTTGAGCAAAATTTTGATCTCAAGGCCAGGAAGGGGAGGAGATAAAATTTAATTTTCGGCTTCTCTATCTCATGATAAAGTTAATGATTTAGGGACAGATGGCAACCGGGCAATTAGGCTCCCGCTTTTTCATGGGCCAATATTGAAATAATGGAAAGTGCTTTACATTTACGGCATCACAATATTTTCATCTTATCTGGGTAATGGAGATCATAAAACAAACCAAACAAAATATTCAATAACTTTATTTTTATCTACCATGCTGCACTATAGCGCCACCTATGAAAAATGCTTTAACTATACTTCATTTTTCGTATGATTATTGAGCTACTCCTTCCTCTCCACGTCTGTTGAAATTTTTATGTAAAAAAATTATTATTTAAAAAATTCAATTTCATTTTATTGTATAGCCTGTTATACTTAATTTGATAAATTAATTTTTAAATTATGTTGTCCATTCTTTTAAACCACCCGCCTAGTCCCGTTTTCTCTAAAACAAGCAAAATCACTGAAATCAAAAAACCCGCTAGAAGAATCAAAAATGCTGTTTTCATTTGGGGGAGACTTTGCGCTTCAAAATTGTGTTGACGAGTACAACCCACAGAATATGGAATCCATCTTGTTTTTAAATTACTCATTAAACCAGTCTCTTTGAACCTTTGTATCCTACAACAAGAATAAATAGAATTCAATTAAATATTTTGAATGTAATTAAATTATAGCAATTACCCAAAATTAATGGCGTGACGATGCAAAGAGCCTTTTTTCATGTACATGACCCACGGAACTTTAGCAAATTCAATGTGACCCCAATGACATGGGAAATGACCCAAAATATGTTTTATCACCCAAATTCCTGTCTCTTCATCAATCATGTAGGCAAAGGGTCTCGCTCTCACTTCCAAGAAAGAATTTTCGAAGCTACTAAATTTGAAATTTGACCGCCACATTTTATCCAACATTTTCGACATTTTTTCTCTATTCACTCCCGCGTTTATCATTTCCTAAATTTAATGAACCATAATTAAATTTTCATAATTAATTTAATTTAATTTGTATATTTACATGAGTCATTTTCTCAATGTAAGATTCATTCCCATAACCTCGATCAAAAGCCATGTCGAAATTTGAATCGATTAATTTATCCAATGAGTCAATCGAAATTTTTTTGGCGGCAGTTGTGGAAACTATTTTTGCAGAGTACCATGTCATAATCACCACAGACAAGATGGAGGACGTCCATATAAGGATTCTTGATGTAATTGAATTTGAATTGAAATTGCCGCCTGAAAAATCCATTTAATTTCAATTTCAGTTTCAAGACATATAAATGACCTCACCTTGATGACTGAAAATGTAGAGAATATGAAAAATATTGGCTTGGGGGAGGAGCTTGGGCTCTAATAAGGCGACTGCAAAAGTGAAAGTGGCGGTAAATACAAAAATTATGATGACAATAGACAGCCACACATGGGCCTTGAGAGGGGTCAACATGACGTCACTCATTGTAGACTCAAATCCATGATTAACGAATATTTGAACCCTTAATTAAAAATTGAAATTTAATTATTTATAAATAATTAAGTTGTGATTTTGTGAAATTACTTGGATGACCACAAAACAAAAGTGGGGTCAACGATGAGTGCCCTCTGTTGCAAGAGGGAATAAGAAGCAGCGAAAAGGTCAGCAGATAAATTTGACACCAAGTCAAATCTGTACGAAATGTCCTCTGTATTTGTGATGAGGTCAATACTATTTTAATTTAATTTAACAATAGAAAAACTACATTAAAATATTTAAATATAATTGACTTACCTAAAATTTAAATAATGGCTCAACTCGAGTAGTAAATTAATGGCAAATCCTCCTCTAAAAAAATATTTAATTTGACCGCTGACATTACTTGACCGTACGTCCACATCAAATGGATAAGAGTTGTCCATCTTAAATTATAATTAATAGTAAAATTAATTATGGTGATTATACTACAATAATTTTAATCACAATTATTCTTACCCTTGTCACAACTCTTAAAATGGTTTGATTTAAATTGAACATTTTTAAAAAGAGTGAATTTTTTTTCATTTTATTTTACATTCCAACATTTTCAATGACTTTACCATCATCACAAAAAAAATTTAGGTCATTTTTTGGAAAAGTAAAAAAAAAGTAAAAACAAATAAAAATTTGGACATGTCCATTTTGACAATTTTTGGTGGGAATTTGCAAGTGTGTGGTTGACATTAAGTGTCGAAATTAAGATAATCATTAAAATCAAATGGTGCCAATGTTTTGTATGTCATCAAACCGAGAAATGGGTCGATAAATTGTATTTCTTCAACCTCCATTTCTTATTAGAACCGAAAAAGTCGCCCCGCTCCATGTTGATATGAATTAATTTTCCCCACAATGGAATTCCTATCCAGGGTCAATGACATTACACTTTGACCTATAATTGGCTTTAATACAAGGATGAAAAAATACGGCAGAATTTATTTAAAATTGAATAAATGAAAAAAAGAGACAAACAATAATTGAAAGTGCATTTTATTGCATGTCATGTAAGCTTTACAGTCTAAATAAATGGGACACTAAATAATGAAATATTTAATGAGGATTCCATGTCCATTAAAGTTTGAGGAGATTTAAAGAACGGATGATGACGTCATGGAAGGGACACACTTGTAGCCGCAATACATATAACAACATTTATTTGTCAAGGGACAATTTTTATCCTCCGTACATTTTGGTGGGTCACTCCTCAAACATTTAAATGGATCTGGTGGACACACCCCCGCATGCCCAGCTCCCCCCACTGCTATTAAATACATTTAAATTAATTTTAATTTATTCCCTGAGGAAAAAGGCGAATAGAAAAACATAGGATTTTCAATAAGCGTTTTGGTAATAATAATAATTATTACACTACAATTAAATAATTCACCAGTTGGTGGTGGCTTCACTGCCACTGTAACAGTTCCATTGGCTCCGCTCGCTTTTGTGTGCCAAAAAAGATGATTTAAAACACAATCAAAATTAGCGAGTAAATATTTGAACTTTTTTAAAATAGTAATTAAAAATTAATTTAATTTATTCTTACCATCCGGATTTGACTGTGGCACTGCCACGTCAACTTTGACCCCTAAAGCTTGGTAGATTATGAACAAAATTAGAAAAGTAATTTTTCCCTTCATTTTGGAAATTGGGATGTATAAAATTAATTATGTTGCACAAGTTAATACTTAAATAGTTAATTAACTTGAAATTTTGAAATTGTAGTGGGCACTGATTGAAAAACTAAAATAAACTTTTTTGAATTTTGTGGAGCCTTATATAATTTTTTGTTGTTGTTGACTCTCAGGTTTTAAAAAAGAATAAAAATTGCATGTCCATTGGTTCCATTTCTCATTTAATTCAAATTAAAGAATTAAATGAAAATTAAGTTGAATGTAATCTTTTACCAATCATTTAAACTAAACAGGACGTGTCATTTATTCTGGATTTCTTGTCACGTGAGACAAAAAAAACCAGACAAATGATGGACGCTGTTTGATTTTTGTAAATAATAAAATAAATTATAGTTTCATTTCCTTCATGCAAATAAAGGGAAGGAATTTTATTAATTGTCAAATTGATGACAATTACACAAACAACAGTATAATACCATTGTTAGTTAATGTTTAATCCATTTCTCATTGGGATGGTCAGTTTACATTTTTTTTAAATTGCTAAAGAGCTAGTCAAGTCAATAACATTAATTTATTTGGGAACAAAAATTGAAAGATTATTTTATTTTAGACAAAATGCTTTGCCCAATTAAAATCATTTGTAAAATTTAATTTTATCTAACATTTCAATTCATTTAATAAGCTAACAATATATAAATATTATTTGCAATCCAACTACAAGCCTCAATTCAATTATGACAACATTCAACTCAATTAAATTTAAATCCACTAATTGATATTATTACCCATTACTTAATTCTCTTGATTGAATTAGAGAGTTTTCTAAATTATCGACTCGGCTCCCAACTCTACTCCGCCATAGAGTGTCTAATGTATTATGACAAAGGCAAGGATTTCTTACACGTCGGGGATAGAGTTTGATGTTAGAAAACTGTCTATTATCACTGAACAATTAAAATCATTCAAAATTCAATAGTCGCCTTTCAAGAGACATGGTTGGTATTTTGTGATGACGTACTTAAATTAAATTAACGTCTTCCAGTAAATTAAATTTTTTCCATCATTTTTTATTTTCATGTATTTGCATACCAAAAAATTAATAGGGAGTTTTATAAAAGGGTGTTAATTTTTGTGGGCCTCTGAATTATTATTTCGGGCCTCCGTTTTTAAATTTTTTTGGGCCCCCGTAAAATTAATTATTTTAGGCCTCTGAATTCAATTTTTTGGGCCTTTGTAACATAATTTTACATGACATGGCTCCAAAATTATATTTTGAGCTCTCTATCTTTATTTATAAGTGCAGAATTAATTCAATGGATGCATAAAAGTTTATTTCTAATTTGAATGCTAATATGTAAGAGTGCAAAATGTACAGA
>JAQIVZ010004216.1:0-10792 GCA_034700945.1 Arrhopalites spinosus
TGCCGCGTACTTTTTTCCTTGCAAAAAAGGAACGTAAACTGCGAGCTTAATCGTATACAACCGTTTAGACCGACGAGGACTGTATAACTTTTCCATTTTAGTAGTTAATCTGGAGTCGGGACTGCCCTGTAGAGAAAAACATGGGAAAGATATATTTTGAACCATTTGGATGAAGAAATGCATACCCTTTTACCAAAGCCAATTAAAATAAATAATTAAATATTTTTTTCGCCTCTTCATAAAATGTCTTGAAACAAAAGAAGCCAACCGTTTAAAAGGCTAAAACCAAAAATCCCCCTTTGAATTAAATTGGGACATTCCCCAAGTCCCCAAAAGTAAAATAATTTTAATTTAAGTAGCTTCCAGTTTTACCTGTCTCTCACCTGTCAATTTGCATTTACCAAAATGAAGCGCAAAATAAAATTATTGGCAACCACTTTAGTTTAATCATTGCTGCATTGAGCTTAAAAATGTTGACCAAAGAAGAGAACAAAATAAATTGGGTTTTATTTGAAAAACTTTCAAAATTATGTTTAATTCCTTTTGAGATAGATAGAAATAGCGGGAAATTTACAATAAATTCATCAAAATGGCGGTATTTAATTTGGAAAAGTATTTACGCCATTACGATTCTCCATTGGCTCCACATGATGGTCACTTTAATGCAGTCTTTAATTGTCGACGAATATTTTGTCGAGTCTCATTTTTCGGTTCATGTGACGTCAAGTTGCTACGTTTTCTATGAACTTTTTTGTGTCTACCAACTTTTCTTTCGATATCCTGACGCTCATTTGGGTCTCATGAATGAATTATTCTACACCAGAACTAGCTCACAAGGTCAAGAGGTTGACCTTTCAATTGAAGAGGAAGCGCCAAAAACTGAAGATGAGTCTGAGTCACCAGAAGCAGAAGAGACTCCTGAAATAAAAAGTGGTAAAAAATGGCGCCATTTTTAAAAATGTTGAAATAGAATTTATTTTGTAGAACAAATAAAAAAACGACACTGGCTCCAACTCTCAAGACAAGAATTATTCGCATTGGTAATGGGACCGATGGACTTTTGGAATTGTTTCACTGTACTTGATGGATCAAACAAGAATTCAATTGGTGTACAATTCTCTGCCTTCTCATTGGAAAAATCAAATTATTTTATTTTAATAGAAGGCGGGACTATTGGATTCGTACAGGCAAGCTATTGTCAAGCTATCGTGACGCAGCTTTTATGCTTTCTCAAAAGAGCCCACGAATTCAACACCATGAGCAATGTCTTAACGTAAGATTTCAAATTTTTGGCGGTTTTTGTCAATAATTTTTTTCATTGATTTTTATGACTTTACAGGGACACTGAAAATCTGACGGTGGAGTCACTGACGAAAATAATGGAGGGATTGAGGAGAGAGCACGTGTTGATAAAAATAAGGGAGTGGAGGGTGCGAATCCGCCAGGGGTACGAATCAGCCACTCAGTTAAATTTAAATGGCAAAGGATTTATTGGTCACACGACAATTTTGTTCGTTACAGTTTTGTAGCCCTGAAAATTTTGCACATCTTCTTTATGATCTCAAGTCAAAACAAATGATGGAAAACATTTTTAAAATTAATTTAGAATTTGCTCTGTTTTGGAGGCCATAAGATAGTGAAATGTGCTTTTTGGAGTGACAGGAAAAGCCACTTTGTGAGATAACGCCAACAGGCAGATTGTTGTGTGATGGAAATTAAAACTCCCCATTTCATTCTGTACTAGATACATGCTTCATACGTTTCCGTAGTTTAATTATGACCTCAGTAAAAATTAACTTTTACCGACAGTCGCAAAGAGAAATAGGTCGGGTAGCGTATTCCCAAATGGTACATGAAATTGGCAGTGGGAATTTTTTTTAGCCATTTCACCACATAAAATCAATCTGCTAGACGTAAAAACGAATTTTAAGAACTTTTTGCGTCTTGCAAATTTTTGATTTGACCCTTCATTTACGAGTTAGGTCATTTTTTTGACCTCAAGTTGAAAAAAATTACAAGTCCAAAAATCTTTGAAGTGGGAGGAGCTTCATTCTCCCTTAATCCTTAACTTGCAATCAAAAAAAAAATTCTCACATAATTTTGGTGTATAAGCATAATTTCAATGTAAGTACTACTACTACATCATTAAATGATTTTATTTTTACCTGTATAATATTTATTATTTAATAATAATATTTTTTATTATTTAACAAGCATTGGAGGAAATAATGAAATATTTAGACTGGTCCAATCTACGTAATTGTCGTCTGGTTGACACGACTTGGCTCCTTCATTCCTCTCGGGTGTTGTTGAATCGTGATTTGTGTGCTATAAAATTAAACTACGATGAAAAAATCAAATAATTTTATCAAGAAACACCGTGGGACACTAACGAAAAGGTAAAGACCCTCGAGGATCTCATTACAACAATGCAAAAATCAAAACCACCATTCCCTTGCTCCTAATTCCATTTCCACGGTGGAGACTTGTCAGCAGGAGACCCTCAAGCCCTTCAATAAAAACCCTTGGGATTTTACAAGGTCCTCAAAACACCACCAAAACAAAGGAAGTTGTAATTCGAAAACTATTTTGTCATCAAGTCCCTCATCTTGAACATTTAAAAATGAGTTATTTAAGTTATTTGAGTTAATAAATATTCTGAAATATCACTCTCCAAATTCAAATTTCATATAAATAAATGGTTAATTGAAAGGCGTGACCTTGAATTTGTGTCGCTTTAGATAATAAAATGATTAACGACGAATTATTAAAAAAACTCATCAACTTCTTCAAACCATTTAACATCGTAATTGGCTCAAATGCAAAATTTCTCATGTATATGTACCTATACTATATTGTGTTACCTGCGGGACAACCGTGTAATACGGCAGCTGGGAAATAACACGTTAATAAAGTTTGAATTGAATTGAATTGTTATTTTTACTACAAAATAAAACTCAAACAACGACTCAAGCTCTCGTCGTTAAAATCCTTGACTTGTGCTCCTCAAAAAATTCCATCCTTAAAATCAACTGTCTTCCAATTAATTCAACTTACACCCAACTTGAAGACGATACATAATTTTAAGACAAAATACAGCTACAAATTCTTTGAAAATAATCCTCAACAAATTGACTCGATCAAGAGTTACAATTTAGCATTTTCGGGGGTCAAAAGTAAACATTTAATCAAATTCAGTAAGTTCGGTCCACAACTAGAAAATATGATCATCTCTTTTCCTTGTAAATCATCAAAAAAGAAGATTGACAAAATTAAGCTCAAAATGAGGAAAATAATTATTCAAGTCTTGAACAAGATTTTACTAGCAAGTCAACATTCTCTTGAAAATTTAAATATGACTTCACTTTGCTATCTTGACTTGAATGGAAATGACTTAAAAATTCCACAATTAAATAATATCAACATTATCACCTTGTCAACATTAATTGGAAACTCTACTACTACTACTAAAAAAGACAAAAATTTACTTCCAGCTCCATTATTCTCAAAATTTTTGGACATTACAACAACTTTTCCTTGTCTACAAATTGTCAACATGTTTTTAGCTTGTGATCAAGCCTCAACTTGGCAAGAATATTTCCCTTCATCGTCACCCATGTCGGGAAATTTTGGGAGTGTTAAAATATTAAGAATTCGGGGTTTTTGTTCCAAAATGTGGTGGCAAAAACTCCAAATTCTATTCCTAAAAGTCAAGACTTTTGCCGTTGTGTCGCAACATGTTCGAGGATGGATGAATAGTGATGACATAATGAGAAATATTTGTACACATTTCCCATTTCTGGAACAATTAAAATTTTTGGTTTTTTTGGTTGAAGAATAAATCAGTGGGGAATTTTATTACAGTTGTAACTGGTTTAGTTAATTTTCACAAGTTAATATCTCATAATAAAATAATATTTTGTAACTCTAATATTAACTTTAATATTGACATTATTTTTAAAAAAATTTTTTTTTGTCAATATTGATTAAAAAATGTATGGCTTCTTTTCTACCTAATGTTTATGTGAGTTGATCACATATTATTTAATGTACTTTTAAAATGACTTTTTCAAAATGTTCTATTTAGAAAATAAAATAATTGAATTCTATTAAAAAGATAAATCTTCGGACGAAACATATTTTGTCATTTTTTGAATAAAACAATTGAAAATACTTTTGTATTAAAATAGTCAATATAAATTAATGACGACATTCAAAGTTGAAGGAACAAGGAACAAAACAAAGATAAAATTCCTCACGTCATTTTGGTAAATACAAATGTTACCAGTTGAAATTAACAAATAATTGAAACTAGTGACCACTTCCATGTGGTTTAGCATTTGGTCTGTTTAACTTGACATTTTTCCCGAGGTCTCTTTTTCTCTTTGACATCTTTGCCCTCAAACTTTCTACTTTTGATGGTCTTCCAGCTTGAATGGCAGATGCCTCAGATTTTAGCCCAGGTCTTTTTTTTCTTCTCGAAATAGAAGTTGGTTGAACTTTGATTTGAAGTCTCCTTGCCTTGGAAAAATTATTTGAAAAAAAGTCTTCCAACTGGGAACTTGTCTCAAACTTGTTTAACTTTCTATTGTATTTGGACAAAATAATTTCTAAACCAGGTGAATAGTTTCCATTGACTATGTCCAAAATTTTTGTAAAATTTTCTCCAAAAGTTTTAACTTCCTGTAAATAAAAACTTGGGGCAGCAGTAGATGATGAGATTGTTTGTTCAGTAGTAGTAGTATTAGAATCAACATGATAATCCTCATTTTCATTCAAGTTTACACTTAAACAGTTTTGACTGACTGTCTCACTACAATTACCGTCAATGTCCATCATATTTTTATAAACTTCTGGATTTATCGAGTCACCGTAAGCTAAAAAGGCAAATTGAGCCCTTTCATTAGCTCCTATTGATGGGGAGGTCAAAAGTGCTCCTTGGAGACAGGTCAACCGCACACAAGTGCTTACAAACCGAACCACCATTTCCATTTGGACAACTACAACACTCGAATTCAATATCCACACTATACTTGATTTGGGGGTCACAGGATAACGTCACATCAAATTCATATTCATTAATTCTTTGAACTTTTAAATCTGCTGCTTTTCCAGCCAATTTAAGATAAAGTAATTCAGGTTTTGTAACTCTCGAGTGGGCAAAGGTCAAAAGTTTTCGTTTGTGATAAATCTCAAACACGTTTGCTACAAAACCAACAAGAGCACATACATTGAAAGATTTGCAACGCTGTAGCACGATGTCCTTGAATATTCGAATGGAGGACTCAACAAAATTATTTGTGTCGTGACCTCGAGTTGGGAGGTAATAATGAGCCCACTCATACTTTCTTTTCCAATATTTGTTTCTGTGGGTTACGTTGTTCGGGTATTTTTTGCACAGTTTGTTAGTTACGAAATCTTTGTACAATTTTGTGCATTCCTCCTTGTGTATTTGGAATAAAACGACCCTGAACAGATTCATCATGTCACGTCTATCTTCTTTTTTAATTTTATGTGCACCATCCCAAAGCCATCTCCACAAAGCCTGGCACACATGAAATGTGCATAGTAGCAAAGGTGATTTTGGAAAGACCCCTCTTAGTGCACCCCGCTCAGAATCTCTGTCATCAGTCATAATGACGTCTGGAAATCCACCTCCTCCAAATCCTGTTGATCTAATCACCTTTCTAAATAAAAAATATTTCACAAAATCTTCTTATTAACAACGAAAAACCAAACAAAATAAATACAAATATTTTGTTTTATAGAAAATAAGTGATAATAATGATAATATGTACACAAAAAGTATAATGTGAATAAATTATAAATTTTTAACTAACGTTGCTCTAGTAAAAGCAGCACTGTAGCAATTCAATGACTGAGAAGAATGAATGATACATGCCAATGGTAAGGCCCCCAATTTACTTGCACAGAACATCAAAGTAATACATGTACTCATTTGATTACAAGAGCCACTACTATCCACGAAAATTATTTCCCCAGCTGACTGTAATTTGTGGGGTGATAATCACAACAGTAAAGGGATTTTCTTCCACGACTACATCAATTTCTTGTGATACAAAAAATTCCTCTTTTTTTCTCAAAATTTCAATCACACTTCCAAAAGTTCTTTCTCCATAGTTTCCTTTCCTAAAAATGAACATTGTATAAAAAACATCATTCAATATTTAAAAGTCGAAATTAAAATGTTACTACTCTTACCTCCAAGTGTCGTACAAATACAAGACTGTTCTACTGGTTGGGTTAAGTTGGGCATCAGCCAATACACTACTAATTTCAGATCCATTCTCATCCATTCGACTCATTAATATGACCTTATGAAGTTGTTTTCCTCCACTAGCAGTTAAACCATCGTCAAAGTATTGTTGAAATTTTTCTTTAGTTTTCTCCGTGACCCTCAAAAAGCTATAGGCTTCAGCAACGTCAATTAAATGTGAATGATTAAAGGAAACCTATAATTAAGAAAAAAAATGATTACAATTACTAGTTGTATTTAGTTTAGTAATAAAAAAACATTTTGCAATGAAACATTCAAGAGGAATAAGACTAGGTAATATATTTTGATTTTTATATGTGTACCTTGATGACGGCATTGGGTCTTTCCTTCATGAATGAATCTTTTTATCGAATATCCGCTGTATCTTTCTTAATTTTAATTGAAATTGTGGCATTGCATTTTTTGTCTCTTGATTTAAGCTGTGATTTGTATTCTTGATTTTGGGTTTTCTTGAAACTACTATGTTGACAAACAAAAATTGCTTTGTAGAGGAATTGTTTTGGGGATGGATTTGTATTTCGAATATTGTAGTGAGTCTTTGTGGCCTGACCAAATTTTTCAATCCATTCTTTGCAAAGAGTTGACCATGGATTAAAATTTAAGCTTTGACTTGACTGTGTATTTTCTGTTTTTGGTAATATAATTGAACTTCTAATCTCTGCTAAAAAGGAGTTATTCTGATTTGAAACTGTCACAATTTTGAACTTATATCCTAACTGAGATAATAATTTCTCTACGTGAGATTGATCCATCTTCAGGGCAAAATAGTAAACATTTTAAAATCGAGAAGAAACCAAAATTATTTTACTATTTGAGTATTTGAGGGATTTTACTTGACCCTAAATTAAAAATCTAATTTGAAACGTATCATCATCACAAAATGTCTACTTTCCGATTGTTGCTGTTGTTGTGATGGTGTTCATAATAATCATCGATGTATTTTGTTGTAATATTCTGCGGCTACTATTGTTAATTAAAATAGGGATAATAGGTTTTCACCAGCAAAATAAATAAAAACGCCAGCAAATCTTTTTCCAGGAAAATGGTTGAAAACGCCAGCAAATATATTACGAGTCCCAGCAAAAAAGTTGAGAACGCCAGCAAATACTTTCCCAGCGAAACGGTTAGGAACACCAGCAAATAATTCCAAAACGCCAGCAAAAAGGTTAAAAACGCCAGCAAATTTTTTTCAGGAAAAAGGTTTAGAACGCCAGCAAATAAATTCTTATTCCCATCCCGTCCGTTGCAAAAATATGCGAATCTGTCCATCTCATCAAAGATCAGAGGAATTGCTGCTCGCAAGAATTTCATATTGCAATTTTTTTTCTTGGACATTTTTTCATAATTTATGTAAAAAAATACTTTCCAATTAATTTCAAGGTAAAACTATAGTGTCAACTTTACTAGAGGAGGACCTGAAACAGGTAAAAAAAGTAAGGCAGTCAACACTCGTTATAATAGTGTAGGTCGTTTTGATGATGATTAGTTTTTTAATGGATTTTTTAAAATGAAATTTAAGTATTTTAAATATTTTGTTAAAATCAAATTAATTTCTTTTTCATTTGAATTATTACCATTTATTCTATTCCAAGCAACATGATTTCTTACTGAATTTGTTAGTTTAATAAATATATTGATTTGAATTTCTTCTTAATTTTATAAAAGAATTATTAATCATGACAAAATTTTAAATTCTCCATTTTCATCAGGGTATCTTTTAACATGTTAACTAAGAACATTTTGGATGTTCCTAGCCCTTTTAAAATGTTCCTAGCCCTTTTTAATGTTCTTAGTACTTACAGTATAAAATGCCCCTTTCATGTTTTTATCGTTGTCCTATTTTATTAACCAACTTGTACAAAGCTCAAGGATATTTTGTATTTTTGGATTTCAGTGGCAAAATTCCTGAGGGAGGAAACCCAAAGGGTCGATTCTGGGAATTTTATTTTTATCTACACACGTAAAAAGTCTTAGAAAGCCAAGTGCCAAACTGCACCCTTTTCCTCTATTTATAAAAGTCCTCAGGCTACTGCCCTTTGAAAAGCATCGGCTCAGAAGATATTCTGTCTTCAATGCGACGCATTCCATCTCACAATAAATTTTCAAAAATTTACCAAATAAATTCATTTAGTTTTGGAATACAAATTTAGTTCTTCTTTATCACCATGCCGCCCCAGAAACGTACTCAGGCAAAAAAAATAAATAATTAAAAGAGGCTGGTCAAAATCCAAAACAGATGAAACTTGACACATTATTCAAGAAAAAATCACCCGAGACTGGGTCAAGTTTGATTGTTGTGGATGTCATAAATACATGCCCTTCATCGTCTCCACCCTTGATCCAAAATGATCCGACAGTTTTGCCGACTACAATTTCTGCTCCATCACGACTTATCCCCATCCAACCAATTCCAACTATGACTGACATTACTTTGGAACAATCGACCATAAATGCAGGTCAGTCAAATCTTCTATGAGCAATGGTGTATAGTCATTTCGGGCAGGGTCAGGGATGCCAATAAAATGATGAAATTCAGTGTGTAAATGATTGGTTGTCAACGAATTTGGACACAAAGTTCAAAAAATAATTATCACAACATATTTCAGATTTTTTAAAACAATTTTCCGTTTCCGGATTTGTAATTAAGACAATTGAATTGACCTTTGCTGTTGGTTTTGAGATCAACATTGGTCGTTTTCTTCTTTTTTAAGCTTCATGTTTTTCAACTTTCACGCCCCCTGGCGGCAAAGGTCAATTTTTTTAGTGAATAAATCGGACAGATTCGTGATCGGCGTAGTCGAATTGACTTTCAACCCAAATTTAAAGGAAATTGATCTGGGCCCAAAAACGGCCCTTAGTGCATATGGTCCAAAGGACCATCATCATCTGGCTCTCCACATCACAGTGGTGACTGTCTACACCGTTTTCGTTTTATGGAATCTCCATCTCTTTCTTCTCTACCCGGGCATCAATGAAACAATTTTTAATTTGTTGGAAATTCATCCACATGAAAGTCAAAGGCAAACTGGGTCACTCATGCTTGAAAATATGGGGTCATCAAACTTGAAGATGAGCAAATGGAGAAGACTGAAAATAAAAATCAAAAGAAAATTTCAAGTCTTGACCGAGATGGCAATGAAAAATTTGGCAGCCATTTTGCATCGAAAATATTCACTCCAGGAATGGCTCATGACAGTCATTGGCCCCTTGCATTTGATAATGTATCCAGTTTTTTTCATGATCATTTTTTTTGCTGACCCAGCCTCCATTGAATTTATTTATAGTTCATTGCCCCTGGCCTACCAAAATGTGGGAAATTTAATTTTGTTTGGGGTGTACGAGGGCATTATTTTTGCCGCCATGTGTTCTCTGGGAAGTTTCGGTGTTTTTGTGAAGCTGGGCTTCATTCAAAATACTCATGATCAATTGAGCGCCATTTTAAAATTGATGACGTAATTAAATATATTACATAAAATATAATTTGATAATTTAATTAAATGTAAATTCATTGCAGGTCAAAGACGTTTAAACATGACTGGGTCAATATTTTGGAACAATGTAAGGAATTGCGGGTGATAGAATTGAGGACGCATTTATTTAATGGATTGTACGCTCCCCTAATTTTTTTCTATAAACTTTTGTTAATTATTGTGGCCATTGTGTTACTATTTTTTGGGATTTATGTCTACTCGCTCCATCCCACTTTCTCATTCATTTTTTCTACAACTGGAACCTCCCTTTTGATTTTATTTGTAGTGATTTACGGCAAAGCATTTTTTATCCCCCGATTGTTCACAGACTCGGCCTTACAATTGAGACTCATTTCAAGGGAATTGGCTAAAGAGGAGAGGAGTTTTGTGAGGAAGTGGGCGAGGTCAATCCCCAATTTGGGGATTAAAGTGGGACAATTTACAACTCCGAACCGGCTCTCGACACCGGAATATGTTCATTTTGTCATTGATCAAATTGTGGGTCTCCTTGTGGCATTTCCTAAATAATCCGGCAGGGTGTACATTCAAAGCGTTTATTTTATTTGCAGAATATTTGAATAAAATTAATTTAATGTTAATTTAAATTTTATAAAATTATTCATGTTGTGTTGTGCTGTTGTTGTGTTGTTGTTGTATTACTTGTATTTTAAAAATCAAAAAAAATATTAATTTTTTTCAAACAACTACAAAATATCAAATAAAACAAAAGCTTGCTGTAATTAATTAATTAACAAGAACAAAAGCTCGTTCTCGTTTTAATTGAATGGGTAAATATTTTTTAGTTGATAAATAAATAAATTAAATATTACCAAGGACTCTTAATTAAATGAATTTAAACTTGCCGAAGAGAGAGGAGAATATTGACAATATTTTCAGCACAAAAATGAATAAAAATTAAGGTAGAGGTTCTTTCCAAAAAACTAAAGTTCCCGACCTTGATTCCCGCCACTGGAATTGACCTCATTAGTCTCTTGACCTCTTTCTTGTACCTCACAAATCCAAG
>JAQIVZ010004217.1:0-10790 GCA_034700945.1 Arrhopalites spinosus
ATTCAACTTATTTAAGATTTATCATGATGTGAAGTTTGAAAAAATTTTCAAACGAATAATTGTTTGGCTATGTGTATATATAAAGTATAGCTAAAGAGTGTATTATTGGTGTAATAAAAATGCTCAATTTTTTGTGGCCATAACCCACCGTCACGTACACGCTTCCTCACCATTTATTTATTTAACCCAGAGGCCATTCAAGATAATTGAGGAGAAGAAAGTTGTAATGAATAATCAATTAAATTTATACATTCTCACAGAACATAAATTGTACGAGACATTTCAATTCTAGATTGAATTATTCAATTCAAGATGGATGGAGAGAGAGAGATGACAAGTCCACTGGGTCACAAATCCCATCAAAGTAATTTCAAATTTCAATGGAAATTGGAGGCTCACATTTCTGTCTTCAGTGTCTACAAAAAGGGAAAACGGTAAGGAAGAAGAGCTCTCTCGTATTTATTTTGGGAATGAGGGAGTTTATATACGAACACAGAACGTCCAGCATTGTGTGTGTGTGTGGTTGGTTACAAAATCTGTAGCCAAGTCCCTGCCATGATTCGATTTATTCCTCTCCACACAAAGAGAGAAAAAAGAGTTAAATGTCTACAGAGGCGACGACCACATTGAGCAATTCCTCAGATCTTCCAGCCATTTTCAATGAGAGCAAGAGAGAGAGAGGTGCCCATATATAAAAGTAACCCCTCCCTTTAAATGTTCACATAGGGAAGATGACAATAGAGAAGGGGAGAGACCATAGGAAAAAAAGTTTCTAATTGAATTTTGTGTAGGTAAGATAGGGATATCAACATGTGTACACATAAATAGACGAGAGGCTTTTTAGGAATATTTGTACACAAATTAATTCAAACTAGAGGGGCTCAATTACCATTACACACACAAGACTGAGTCTAAACCAAAGTTTTGTGAGTTAAATATTCTGAATCTCATTGAGTGTACATAATGTACGTACAACTAAATAATTTATCATTATTACAAAATGAAACTTTTGTTCTCATGTACAATTCCACCTCCTACATTTTAAATAACGGGGCCCAACCATTCAATCCATGAAGAGTTTTCTCTAGAAATACAAGCGAGGAATATTTTATCATTCTTTTGATGTTTCATCATCCATGTTAATTTTGACAAGTACATAATTTCTATTCAATTAGTCATAAACTATTTTCCACATCCCCTCCCACGTGTTATTCTAACAAGTTGCTCTTCCATAAATGTCCCTTTTCAATTTTATACAAAAAGACTATCATTGTCGTTCAATGCATTGCAATTACTGTTGTCACCCAATGTCCATTGGACAGGGGCTGTCCTACGAGTTTTACTGTATGGGAGAATGTACAATAAAAAAAGGGGGAGAAAGTAAATAGGTTAGTTAGAGAAAGGGAAAGTAAATTTATATCTTTTGCGTATCGATTGTGTATCAGGGGAGTGGAGGGAGGGGGAGAAAGTATGGGAATTTTATACAGAAAATGGGTCTCGGTACAAGTCAAATAGAAAAGAGATAAAGGAGAGCTCACTTACTTTGACTCTTCTTCTCGGATCCGAATTTTCTCGTTGGAGCAAGTCCATTCCCAGAGTACTCATATTGTTTGTGTTGTATGGGCTGGCCATTCCATTTCCGGCTATTTCCTTTTTTCTTTCTCTTGCGTGGAGGATGGAGGAGATGGGGAAAGCGTTTTCTTTTAACAATTAATTAACTCAATAGATGACAACTTTGAGTCACATTCTTCTCCTCATACTCCACCATCTCTCCCTCCTCTCTCAATTGATTTGACACTCTTGTATGTATTCACTGATTTGTAAAGAACACTTCTCCTCCTCCTTCTTGTCCTCTTCAGTATCACTAACAAAAGAGAATGAGAGGATAACCATTAACCCCATTTTTATACATAAAAAGTATCCTACACCCAAATCAAACTTAAACTGATTAACCAAGTGGAGCCTCTCTCATCGAGAACAAAAGTCTATTCTCATGGAAGGACAAAGATTTCAATTTTTGGAAGGGGCACAAAATTCCTTTATTTTGTTATGGCTCTCATAGTAAATTAAAAAATCTCACGGATTTTTTTAAAAAGAATTCAAGAGTGAATTAATTTTTATGAAATTAATAAAATTTGTTTTAATATTTCTGCTGAAAATTCCATGAAAATAAAACGACAAAATTATCATGTCCAAATTTCCAGTATTTTTCTATTTTAAATAACATTCCAGCACATTTTTCTCTTCACTGGACACTGTCCTTTATCTCCCCACTGGACAAGATGGGCAAAAAATATTTGAAGCGTTGAAGAAAAGTATTTAAATGATAAAAATCAGAGCTTGAAAAAAAAGAGGAGACACCACAAAAACTAAATCTCCCGTAAAAATTTAATGGAAGTAGAAAATAGCTGAAATTCTACATAGCCTTGGAAATAGTATTTATACAGAGTGAAGATTGTATACAAGACAAAAAAAGGGAAGGAAATTCTTGGGGGGTTTGAAAAATAAATGAAAGTTTGTACATGCCCACACACACAAAGTTCATAAAGAATGGAGGAGGAGGGAGGGATGGGAAAGTTTATGAAAAGTAAATAAATATTATAAAATGCATGTATTATTAGGACCCAAGATAAGGTAAAGATTCAAGTTTCTCTCCAAGAGAGAGAGAAGGGAAATGGAGAGAGTTAAAATGGTGACTTATTTATAAAGGATGGAGTGGACATGGTTATTCATGACAGTAAAAATCTTTTGACTCCATTAGGTTTCTCCATCTCCCCCCTCCCTCCCAGTTCTCTTTCTCGGAATGAGACAAAAGGTTTAGAGGATACGGAATATGGAGAATGGGGCAAGACATTCACAGAAGCACGTGTAAATCTTTTAGCCTGTCCAAAAATAAAAAAGAGCCAAAAACGGAAAAGACCTAAAGAGTCTACTGTCTACATTTAGCCTCCCCCCGACTTTCTCCCTAAAAAACCATTGCAATGCCATAACTTGAGTGCCCAGTTCTTTTTCACAGACACAATACAGATATTCCAAAAAAAAAGTTTTTTTTTGTAATGAAGATATATGCTGAAACAAGAACCAGAATGGAAATGTTTTTTGTGTACATAATGAAAAAGAATGTGGCCTTTTTCTTGTTTAGTCTCTCTCCAAAGATAATATTCAATTGAACCAATAATACTTTTAGATGAATGAGTTTTTCAAAAATGGAAAAGGTGGAAGAAAGTTTTTTTTGTGGGGGATACAGCAGAGATTGCGGGGGGATTAAAGTACAGAGGTGAAGATTCTCTAGAGATTTTTATATCAAGTTGATATAAAGTGTCGGCTTATATTCTTGTTCTTCAAATAGAATGTCACAATAGACACGATTTATGCTCTCCAGTCCCCTTTGAACTGGACGGGAGGAACATTTTCAACAATAAGTTATTTTCTCACAAGAAAAAAAAATCTAACTGTCACAATACTCCATCTTTCTCTTTCTTTTCTTGGGACTTGCAAAACTCTTTCAATACTTTTTTTTGAAATCCAGGAGGCCTAAAAAAGCCATCTTCCAATTTTGTGGTATAATAATAGTTGACATACCTACAGGCCATACATGACCACATTTTCTCTTTAGAAAATTTCTCTTTATACCTTTTGCCAAGATCAGAGGGGATGATAGAAGAAATCTGGGTGGTCTGTGTTGGCCAATAATATTTGACCTCATTTGAACATTTTTTTAGATCTTTCAAGAGGTCAATGGCTATGTACATATGGAGAAAATTTACTACTTTCATGTGTCTGCTGCAACAGACATGGGATGACTGTCTCAATGTGATTGTTCCCAAATTAAATTTCTAGTCAATTCAATAGTCAAAAAAAGACAAAATTTGAGATAAAAGGAGCCCATGATTTCTTATAGCGTGAAAAAAAATCAGGTCACGTCCTCAGATTTAATGAAATTCTCTTTTGAGACTTTTGTCATGTCAAAATAAGATGCAATTTTTTGTGTGGATTCTCATCCCTCATGGTCTTAAGTTTCAATAAAAAAATAGGAGAGATGTGTCAGATTTTCCACTTTTAAATTTACAAAATTATTCATTTCCCAAGCTCATTGTCCATTTTTTTTAAAAGAAAAAGTTTTTATTTTGGAGAGAGTTGATGCATGAATAGTCTCGTCAAGAGAGAGAATTGACTAGAAATAAATGGAGAGAAAGATGAAAGCCAACTGGAGGGAAAGTAAAATGACAGAGGGAGATTGGACTGGGTCATGTGTTAAAAAACTTTATCTTTGGAATTCCGTCCAAGGTATTTTTGTAAAGAGAGAGAGAGAGAGGCTGAGAGTTTGTGTGGTGGCTCTACATCAAATGTGGACAGAGAGACAGACACAGATGATTAATGACAAGCCCAGAAGAACTCTGATACAATAGAAATGTACGCCGTGGTTTTTGAGGTTTAGTCTTCTCTCATGACCGTCGTCCCCATCATCATCATCTTTTTTCGCCCCTTCACTTTTGTTCCGAACTGTTGAAGCGAAAGAGAGAAAGAGAACTCAATTTTCAACAAAAGTCTTATCCCCCTCTCTCTCTCCCTGTAATATTTACTCCCAACTTTTCACAAGACTTGTTGGAGAACATGGATCATCCCTCACAGTAGAATAGACTCGAGCAATACAAGGAAATATATGTCTTGTACCATCAAATATTCTTACAACTTTTTCTTGTCTTCCTCCTCCCCCTCCCGCTATCAATTCTAATGGAGGGGTCGTAAACTTAAAAACCTTTATATGATGGATGGTTTGACAGGCAAGAAATTTTGTACTACTTCATATTGATATTATCCCTCCACAAATCATTTCCCAGACAGCCTCCAGCCATTTTCTTAACCAAACTTTTCTCTCAATTCTTCCTTTTGAGGTGAACTCTGAAGAAAGTAACAAAATGTAATAAAATGGATATTTATAGTCATTACATTTATGTCAATTTAACATGAAATCATCATTCTAAAAAGCTTCCACCTTTTTTTTGCCTACCAGTCTCCTCTCCATCTCTGGGAGGAGGACTCTTTGATTGAGACAAGTCAGCCGCTCAGTTCACTTCCGGAGGTTTTTGTGGACGTTGGAGAATAGGTAAGATATTTTATGTATACAAAGAAAAGCATATGGGTTTTATATGAGCACCTACGCCCACACTGAATTTGGAAAGGGAGAGAGAGAGACAAGATTGATATATGTTAGAGGAGTAGAGACTTTAAGATTTCCTTAATTACCCCGCTGTTAGTTTTTCCTTTTTGTGATATAAGAAGACAAGTTGGAAGGCAAGATTGTACAGACTCCCAGACGTAGACACACAAGGATATCCCATGTTTCCTTTGGAAAACTTCCCATTCAATTCAAAGAATATTCCACCATGAAAGAGCCTCTCTTTCCCTCTCTTTCACACACCAAATTATTCCTCAATTCATTTTCAATTTTATCATTACAAAATATTTATTTTCTACAAAATAATCCCAATCATTCAATCTCTCAGTCTTCTATTTCATCTTCATATTTTAGTCACAAACAAGAGAGAGAGAATTTGTTCTATTTAAAGAAAAAAGAAGCGGAAGTAGGTAACGAATCATTAGTGTTGTTGTAGCAAAGAAGATTCTCCGTCAACTCATACTAAATTAGACATTTAATCTTTCTTAAATTTGTTATGGGACTAAAAGGAAGGGAACGGAGAATGAGTTGAGGCAATTTGAAAATTGGATTTGACGTGTAATTTAAATTTAAAGCTCCAAATATTTTTTTTCTTTTCTTTCTTGTGTTGAGAATCTTTCACGAGATTATTCCCAGTCTCTCTGAGATTCTTGTTTGCAAGGAGAGAGATGATTAGAACAGTTTAATAAGACTCGGGAGGATGACTGTCTGGGCAATGTGTTATAAGATGAGAAATTCAAAATGCCAGAGTCCATGAAACATAAAGAAAATTGCCTCGTGTTGCATGCATTTTCCCCTCCATTTTTTTGATCCTCCTTTGTGTACAAGCCCCACGGTACCCAAAATTTTAGTCTTTTTCTTAATGCCATGATAGGCAAAAGAGGGGGAGGGGGTGACGCTGAGCGCTTGAGCACTTAATCACTTGCCATAAACTAGCCAAGTCATTAGTACAGTTGAAAGGCGGTTCATACAATGTAAATGAAGTGTATGATGTGGACCAATTTCATCTGTCATTTAGACAGCGTCATACCACATAAAGTTAATTTTTATCCTTCAAAAAGTTTCAATACATTGACAGTCATTTCCCCCCCCCTCTCTCCTCTCTCTCTCTCTCGCAACATGGAGAAAGGTCCATGCACCTTTTTATCATGTGACCAGTCTTATTTATTATCTTGTACAATGTGCAAAATTTAGCAAACATTTGGCCCCCAGCCAATCAACCAATCAAACTGAAAATGTAACGACTCCGAGACTTTGCCTCAGTCATTTGACATGCAAATCTTTGTCATTTTTAGTCACAAATAAAATTTATAAATTTTAATCCTAATAATAAAGTCATTCACTCTCTCTCTCTCCCTCACATTATAAAAGTGTTTGGGCTATGGACTGTGAGAAAAGGTTAAGGGGGGGGGGCGGGGATTAAGATGATGATTTAGTGGGCTGTAAACTAAATGGGGAAGGGGGATGTTGAGGAAACATTACTCGTGAGGGAATTATGTGTCGTCTCTGCGTGTTAAAATGTGTCATGAAGACGAAACCAGAGAAGCTGTGGGGATGATACCATCGTGCCAGGAATTGGAATTTGCTGAGAAGACACAAACTTGTCCATGCGACTGGCGACCATGGACTCTGTCTAAAAACCACAGATTATTACTTTATACATATTTCATATGTATTACACTTCATGGACTTTGTCCTTATTAGCTTAAGCAAAGCTCACAGAAATGACTTTTCATGATCTCTCCCCCTCCCCTTCTTTCTTTAACTGAATCAAATGTCCTGGATTTGAACAACCTCGACTTGGAGACTGGAGAGATAGCCGAGTTGGGAGATGAACCGATTTTACACCCAAACTTTGCAAAATTTTCAAACAATCTTATCTTGATCAGGATAACACTCAGAGTGTATTATCACGGGAAAAAAAGAAACCACATAAACCTCAAAAGATGGGACCCAGGAACACCCAAAACTCTCCCTGTGTCTGTCTCTGAGAGAAAAAGAATGGGGCCTTTGCAATGGGTCAGCCAGATCGGAGGCAAGCCAAGGCATGGCATGAACTCCTATCCCTCGTCATGTGTATGGACACATATTTTACCGGAAACTCGGAAGGAACTCACCGGTCGAAAATGGTCTCTCCCCTCTCCCCCCTTGAGAAAACATGGAGAGATTCAAGAAGGAGAGGAAAAAAAATTGGCAGGGAGCCACTCGCATAAAATGTAACCTCGTCTCCCCTGTCTAATTCTTTGCTTTGGTATTTGCCATTGAAACAGTTTGCAATGTTTTCTTTTTTTTGCCCCTCCCCCCCCTCTGCACCCATTTCATTTGTAATTTATTTTCTTGTACTCCTTTCCACTCTCCCCTTCGTTGTCTCAATAATATCCAACGGGAGAATAATGCCCTTTGCATGCATCTCAATCTCATTCAAAAAATAAACGGAGCGAGTTCGGTGGTGGTGTTTGACTGGAGGGCAATTCATTGAAATTTTCATTGTGTGTGAGAGATGAGATGAACTATTTATATTCTTATTAGAGACAATGACTTTCTCTACTATTTTATACCAAGAATAATTATTGTTTACTTTTCTCCTCCTTCTTCTTCTTTTTCATCATCCCATTTTCCACTTTACCAACTCCTCTCGCTTTCTCTTCTAAGTTTTCATTTGTTCAAAAGATTTTTATCCAAAAATTCTCAACCCTCCACTGATTTCAGGTAAATTATGAATATTTTTGATAATTAAACGAAAAAGATGTGATGACGTAATTGATTTGATGCAGAGATTGAAATTCAAGAATTTTCCTGTTTTTTTGTTGAAAAGGTGGACGATATCAATGAGAAAATTTTGTAAAGGTTTCATTATCGTCTCCATCTTTTATCTCAAAATTTTGTACAGGAGAGAGAGAGAGTGAAAATTAAAGTAAAGAATACTTTGAGCCATTTAATCATTAGTTAATTAGCTCCCACTTGGTTTCCCTTTAGAATTATGTCTAGTGCTAAAATTACACTCCCTCTCTCTCTCTCTCTCAAATTCAATGAATAGACCAACTCTTGAACTCTTGAACCCGATGCAACTTTGTTTCAAAAAAGGAGGAGGAGGGAGAGACGATTAAAGAGTTTAAGTTGACGCATAAAAAGTGTTATAAACCATAAACAAACCATTTTTCGCGGAGGCAAAAGGTCCAGCTGTCTACATCTTGAGGCATAAAGATTTTCCCAAAAAAATCTTGTTTATAGCATGGACTATACTCAATTTTTGTGTACAAATTTTTAGTTTGAGGGGGGAAAGTATACAAAAGAGAGAGGAGAGAGTACAGACGGAGGGGAGTTGTTGCCCCCCATTACAGTTTATTATGAGCTATGTGTGTGTGTATATATATATGGCCGCCAGCTGTCTCGGCCAATTTCTGAATGAGAATGTAGTCTTTTCTCCGTCTTTTTTTCTTTTGAGATGTACGTACAGTGGGTTGGATGGAGTTTCACTTTTTGGAGAGAGGGAGAAGAAGATCAAGATGAACAAGTTGACGTCCCATTGGAAGGGGGAACGTGAGGGGTTCATAAGATAGAAAAAGTGTGTATGTGTCTACGGATAAATGCACGCCATGGGATTCCTATGAAGTATGAATGTGATTTATCAAGGAGGTGGTTCTCTACCTTAACTTGACACAAGAATTTTACCCAATGTGTCTCCCAATGTCCCTACACATGTTCCAAAAAATTCTCTCCCTCTCTCTGTACACAAACAAACAGACACACTGTGTATCCATCTCCTTTAACCCAGTCGCCCCCATTATCCCATGAAATGAGTGACAGAACTGCACACAAGCGTAAAACTGTAAGGCCAAAAAATTCCATCAACGAGAGACTGAGAGCAACAGTCCCCACTCTCTCACTTTATTTCACAAGTCACTTTTTTTTACCTCCGCCAAATTATTTTTTTAATACTATTACAAAATTGTTTTTTTCTCTAAAATATACATTTTTTTGCAACTTTGTCATCAACTGGAGAGACAAACATTGACTTATTGAGGGAGCAAGACAATTTAATGGTGACAGTTTAGAGTAAACATTTATTTGACAAAATTAAACTTTTGCAAATTCTAAATATTATCATAATATCTGTAGTCTCAACTTATTTTATACAGTCTCACCCCCCACCCTGCACTTCTCCAAAAAAATTTTTTTTTCCATTTTAAAATGATATTTATGTATTATAATGGGGGACAAAAAGAATCTCATCAAAATTGCAACGCTTTTTTTGTCTAGTCTCTATTTCTTAAGAAAAAAAAGTGTAATGTTTTTTGTCAAAAGATTAAATTGGAGAGAAATTCTCAAGAGAAATTTAACCGCTCTTACCTTTTTCTATTTTTTTGTGTTTGTCTTTTCTTCTTTTAACGTTTTAACATTTTTTTGAGAGAGAGATAAAGGAGGTTCAATTTCAAGACAATTTTTTTGTTGATCAACTGGACATGAGAGATTTGAGCTGAAATTGATTGAGCACCCACAAGAAAAAAAACAACACACACAAATAGAGATAAACTGTGAACACACAACACGGTATATGATTCCAATACACACACAACACACAAAAAAGAGAGAAGTGTATTAATGTGCACAAAATAAAAAAAAATCTCCTCTCTTTCTTTTCACCTCACTAATTATTTTTGTTGTATCTGCATGTACATAGTGACCAAGATTAGGGAACTAAGTGCACCAATGTATCATGTTTCTTTGTATTAAATCACCAATTAGCCAAAAAATAAAGATAAATAAAAAATAACTGAGTGTTCAACAAATAGAAATTTAATTTTTTTTTTATTAATTTAATTTCTTGACAATTGATGACACTAAGGCACAATGGAATGAGACGTTCTACGTTGATTCCAAAAAATGTTTAGACAGAAAAAAGAGTGGTTCTTATTTTTTTGACCCAAAAATTTAGAGGATGGATAATGATCAACTGTTGTGGCAGAACTGGTAGTGTAGGCAGTAGGGCATCTCATTCTGTGTGACTCTTCTCTTTTTTTCTCTTTCCCCGATCCGAAATCGGAGGATCACGCTGTGAATTTTCAAACTTAGCACGTGCGCAAATCCTTAATATTTTGTAAGAGAGATTTTTCACTCAGTTTTCTCTTTTTTTTCCTTCTTTTCATGTCTCGAGATGGGAATAAGTCATCTCACCATTCAAACTTCCTTTGTCTTGAACTGTAAACTGTGGTGTCTGTCTTTGAGTCCACATAGCCCCCTCCCCCTCCTTGACTCTTTGGTTTGTCACTTTTACCACAAAAAAATGCCTGAAGCGGTCCATCTTTTCTCTTTCCTCTCCCTCTCCCTCTTTCCTCTTTCTCTCTCTCTTTGCCCTCGAGAGGACAAGTCCATCCTCATTTTATTTTATTTTATAAAGACAAATCTCTTCTCCTTAAAAATCTTGCAAGTACTTACTGTACTTAATGTCAACTCAGTTTACCGTAAATATTTTAAACAGAGCCCGGCTTCTTTTCTGTTGAAAAACAAGTTGGGGACTTGTTTTTTATTTATTTCAAAAATTGGAAAAACTTTCACAGAATTCTTGTAAGGAATTTATCAAGTTGTGTAATAAATTTGTTGAAACTTTTAT
>JAQIVZ010004218.1:0-10787 GCA_034700945.1 Arrhopalites spinosus
CATTTAAAAAAACTGCTATTTCATTTGAAAAAACTGCCAATTAATTGACAGCCATAAAAAAGTCCTTGAACCTTTTTTTGTACCCCAAGGCCCACAGTGTAAAAAAATTCAGACCCTTTCACAGGCTCACGCATTGCATGGGGCTACCTTAAAAAAGGTTAAGGTAGTCAAATCATTTTTGAGCCTTGACAATCACACACAGTAAAATTCTCATTTAGTCAAGTCAACGGGCGGAATTTTTTAAATTCAAAATGAAACTCAATAAAATTGAAAAGTCGCCTAAAAAGCGGAATAAAATTAAATTGGGGACTGTCAATCAAAACAAATTAGTGTGTTCCCTCTGTCCATACAAAACTCACCGGAAGTGGGACATGAAGATTCACTTGAAGCGGCACAATGGCGAAAAGAGTGTCAAATGTTTTAAATGTCAAGAGTGCCCTTACTCAGCCACTCAAAAGAGTTCCTTGAAAGCTCACATGGTCGTCCACTCCAAATTGAAACATTTCATTTGTTCTATTTGCCATAAAAAATTTGGACTCGAGTCAACCTTGAAAAATCATCTCAAAATTCATGAGAATGCCAAAAATTATTCGTGTTCCCTTTGTCCCTACAAAGCCAACCTAGCATCTTCCATTAGAAGTCACATTAGAAATGTACATACAGCGGAGAAGCCCTTTGGCTGCCATCTTTGCCCTTACAAAACCAAGACGAGGGTTTGTCTCAACCTGCACTTGAAGAGGCACAGGGGAGAAAAATCCCACGAGTGGCCTCACTGCCCTTACAAATCGGTTGAAGCTGGTCATTTGAAGACTCATTTAATGACTCACACGGGGGAGAAACCGTACCAATGTAAACTTTGTCCTTATCAAACAGCTCAACTTAGTCACTTAAAAGTTCACATTATTGGTCAACACACCCAAGAAAAATCATACAAATGTCAACTTTGTGACTACTCCACCCACCAATCAACCACCTTGGTCATCCACTTGAGGAGGCATACAGGAGAAAAACCCTACAAGTGCTCTTTCACTGACTGTTCCTATTCTACAGCTCAAAGTATAGGCATACGGAACCACCAATTCTTCCACACGAAAGAAAAAAAATTCCAATGCTCCATCTGCCATTTAAAATTTGCAATCAAGGGAGCATTGGTGGGACATTTGAGAATTCACGAGAATGCCAAATCATTTCATTGTTCCCTTTGTCCCTTCAGAGCCAATCATAGTTGCAGTATAAAGCAGCACATGACGGCGGTGCATTCAAAAGGAAAGCCCTTCAGCTGTCAACTCTGCCCCTTCAAAACCAAATGGAAGGGATACTTGGAGGTGCACTTGAAAAGGCACCGGGGCAAGAAGTCTCATGCCTGCCCTCACTGCCCCTTCACTTGTATCCATGCGGGTGGTTTGAAGATCCATTTGAGAATTCATACGGGGAGAAACCGTATCATTGCACACTTTGTCCATTTTCTGCCGCCAGGTTTGGCACCTTAGTCTGTCACGTGCGAGAGCACACAGGGGAGAAGACGCACAAATGCAATTTTTGTGACGAAGAATTCGCCCATGGGACTGAACGACAGAAGCACATGAGAGTGCATACAAAATTCAAGTGCCCCCAATGCTCCCTTGACTTTCTTCAAAAGAGAGGCTTGATTGCCCACATGAAGACTCACTCAGCTAGAGCAAACGTCAAGTGTCTCTACTGTTCTTATGAATCTGAATATACCGGCAACCTCTCCCGGCACATGCGAATTTGTGGCCCATCTCAAAATGTTGGCCTACGAAAAAGACTATCTCAAAATGAGAAATTTAATTGTGGAGAATGTCAATTTGTGACCTGGCCAGACATTTGCTTACTATTCACAATCTTCCCGCCATTCCCCTCCAACGACTTGACTAGGGTCAAGATCACTCTCACTTGTGTATTTCATTTGGTTTGAAATACAAAATTGGGCATTTAGGTTGCCAAGTGGGGATAGTTAGTAGAAAATCAATGTTCTTTTAAAGAGTAAAATGATTTAAAATTTTAATGAAAGTAAAACGTGGTGAATTTAACTGTATAAACTCAATTAACATTTTAATTAATAAAAGTTTATTATACCAAACCATTCAATTTTAAAATCAAATTAAATATTTCTCTTCGACATTACTTTCATTAAACCCAACACATTAATTCTGAAAGACATTAATTACATTAATTCATCAATTAGCTTACAATTTTTAATTTGACAATTTCTTTGGTACAAGTTATTTTATTTAAAAATTCATTTTAGTTAAATGACAAAATGGCTGTCTCAAACCTATTTGGTATAATACATCCAAAGAAAATTGAAAAGTGGATAATTAAATATTTTTAAGTATTAATTAATAAGAACTTGACAAGGATTAAATAATATTCAAACTATATTTTAAGAAATCCCAACACAATTATTAACAATCAACATGGCACGCACCCTTGTGCACAATTTGATCCTTCAGTCAAGTACTTCCGGTCATCCCACAATAATTTAAAGGTCAGCATCTTACATGAACTTGAATGAATATTTGAGCCCATCCGTGTAGGACAGAACGGGTTCTAACGCAAGTTCCAATTGAGCTACACAAAAACAAAAAACTAAAATGAAAAAATGAAATTTCATTACGAATTAATAAATATTGGACACAAGGATATAAATCCACCTTTACTTATAATTACTTAAAAATGTTCAATAATTAAAAGCGTACTTATTTTGGAGACTGCGGTAAGACCATAAGTCAATTCCAGCCGACAATTTTGTTGAGATTTTAGTACTTCAAACCCATAGACTCCACTGATATGGAAAAATATGGGCCATTCTTCTACCCAAGTTATGTTTTGAACGTCTTCAAAGTGAATCGTAAAAGATTTTAAATCTACAAAAAAAATTAATTTAATAAAATTCAAAACATTTAATAAATTGCATTTACTTTTCATATTCAAGATGGAGGGATTCTCTCGTAGATTGAGGGCTTCTTCAGTTGAAACATTTCTTGAATTAATTTTAAAATTTTCACAAGTCTCTTCAGAAAATCCCGTGAAAGCCGAATCCATTTTAAGAGAAAGTTGGTGAGTCGGCCGCTCAAGTTTAATTGAAATGACAAGCTCTTGAATGTTAGAAAATGATTGCCAAATAGTCCCACAAAGTACTGGAAAATGTCCCGAATTTACTGCTGTCATTTTCAACGTTTCAATTATTCTCAATCCCCGTAGAATCCTCTCCAATCGGCAAAACAAGTTCAAGGATTTTAACAATGAGAATTTGTTGATCAGGCAAAAACAAACTGTCCAAAATGGTGTCATCAAAAACGAAATTCATCCAAATCGTCACATGCACAACATTGGGAAATATTTTATGAAAATATTGGCCCAAAGGTAACATACGACTGTCTTCATTTCGGCCACATCCGTAGAAAATGATTGACTTGACTTTATTCAAAATGGGAAGTCTCAAATTTGGGAGGAAGCCCAAGGGACATAAATAAATGGTTTCCAATCGTTCGGTATGAGCGGCAAAAATTGTTGTTAAAACTTGCCTAAATGAGTTGTGTAAATTTTCATTGGTGAGACTTCTCAAGTCAAAATATAACCACGTGGGTTGAAATTTTGACTGGGCCAATATTCGACACAATTCCAGTCCCTCATCATCATCACTTGGATTAATTTTTATGCTCGTAATGTAATCTAACTTGTTGGCCGAGACAACTGCTGGTAGACCGATAAAATCAATTCCTTGAAGGTCCTCAAATTTAACAGCCACTTGAAGAATGTCCGACAAAACTTGTGGGTTTTTGACTTCAAGTGGTACAATTGTTTTCAATTTTGGTAATTGGACTTGACCATTGAGCTGTGTGAATAAATGACCTCCAGAATTATTCCATTTTTCGGGGGTGTTTTTCATGTACAGGGTTTCCAAATTGGGCGCATCCTCACGAAGTAATTTTGAAAGTGTTCCCAAGGTCAAATTAGAATTGCATTCCATGTCCAGTGCCAGTGTTTTTATTCGTTGACCGTAGAGACTGAGAAATATTTTCATGTCGGGTGTAGCCATTGATCCGTTTTTGATATACAAGAAATTGTATGGGAGTTTGGGAGAATTTTGGAAAACTTGATTCAAGTCTTCAAGACCTTTTTTGTTCTGGTAGTTTAAGTAACAATTTCGGGGTTTGCTGTAGTAAAATGAGATTGGTTTGTTGAGAAGGGACTTTGTTCTGGTGAGATAGGCCACTTTGCTCCAAAGAGAATTGACTAAGCGACAATTGAGAACGGAGCTCAAATCCAAAAAACTTGTGATTCTGCCCATAATCTGAAAAATGATGACGATTTAAAATTAAATAGTTAGAGAAATTAATTATATTTTAATGAACAAATATTGTAGTTTGATAGAGCAAAAATAAAATGGGGCTCACCAACGGATTCTCCAATGGGGAGTTTTGAATTGGTGATGATTTGGGAGAAATATTGAGGTGATCAAGTTGAAGGTCAGCCTGTGAATCATCACCAGTCTCCATCTCATGTATGGCCCTCATCTAAAAAAAGTTGTAAAAATACAAAATGTAAGATAATGATCAACAACACAAATTATAATTTCAGTATAAGATAATTGTTCAGTCATTGTAGTATTATAATGTAAAATTTGCTAATATATAATAATAAATTAATGTCAAAGACGCTTGCCTTCTATCACATAATGTATACGAAATCACAACTACTAGTAAATATTTTAATTAACTTACCTGTTGGATTATCGTCAACATTTGACTTTGATCGTGTAAAACATCCACAAGAGCCTCCAACTTTTGTCTCAAAACGGGTAACTTGTCTGCCGTCACATTTAAATAAATAAATAATTTGTTTTTCAATTAATTGTAATAGTCATCATTGAATTAAAATTATGAGTTTTAATTTTCACACCAAGTAAATATATTCTATTTAATTATCCTCTCAATATTAATAAAAAGTAATCTTACAAGAGTCTTGTTCTTGACCTCATCCTCATCCGCATCTTCCTGATCTCCCATCATCGATGGAGTTGATTTTCTGTTGTTCCAGATTCTTTAATTGGAAGCTATTTAAAGACATTGAATTAAATTAAACTTAATTCCTCCTTCTATTATCATCATTGCGTATTTTATGATAGCATACACTTTCACAGCTACAAATTAAGTTAAATTAATTATAATATCATTAATCATATAACTCACATTGTCAAGGGTTTGGCCTCGTTCTTTCATCAAATCCAATTCTAATCGAAGATGTTCCAACTCCAAGTCCTGCATAAATGACCGACGTTGATTGAACGTTTTAATTTAAATATTTAAATGAAATTTTCACGGTCAAAATATATTTTTTTGATCTATATAAATTACATGCAACATCAACAATAAATATAAATAATTTGTGTGATGACTCTACAAGATTAATTGTGTATTCACTTGAGTCTCTCAAGTTCAAAGATTCAGCATTAAAATATTTAAATGAAAAATGACTCATCCTATTTTGACGACAGCATTCAAAATATAATTACAAAGTAGAAAATCAAATTGATGATGGAAATTACTTACCTTTGTGACACAGTCTTGACACTTTGAGGACCCAACAGAATTTTCCATCATGAGAAAACCGAAAAACAAACGACGAAATTCGGAGAAAATTTCCAGCATTCAAAAAATCCACTGCCCGCCCTTTTCTCGACTTCCTTGACTAATCTTTTTTTTATTCTTCTCTCTCTCTCTCTCTCTCTCTGCAAGTTTATGCAAGGTCAGAATGTGACCTCAATGACCCTAATAATATTTTGAAAAAAACGAAAACGGAGTTTTTTATAAAAAGGATCAAGTCTTTATTTCTCTATAAACTGGGAGGTCAAAAGTCAACATATGAAATTAATTTAAATTATTTTAATTAGGTTCTATTTTTTCAGGACCGCCCACGTTCCTCAAAGCCACAAATTCCAATTTATACCACACCCCAAAAAGAGTTTTGGTGTCAATGGGATCATTGACATCAACAGTCAATTTTAAGTCCTCGACATTAGGGAACATGACCGCCAATTTTTGAATCCAGAAATTCGTACAGGGTCGTTGTATCTCCAAATATTTGACCAGTTTGAATTGACCTTCCCAACATTGACCAAAATGATGGTCCCAAAATAAATCGTCATCACTGACAAGGTCAATCACAGCAGTCCTGACATTAGGAAAAATTGTCTCGGTGTTTAGGTCACACGGAAACATTCTCTCATTTTTTACCCGACCCCCCTCCCATAATTTTGACTGGGACAAAACGGAAATAAGGTTACTTGATGTACCAGTACGGAGTACTAAAGTCTGTAAATTTTTCAGTGGCGGGAATTGAATTTTATAATTTCTTGAAATTAAATTAAGGGGGTACAAAGTCAATGATTTTAAAGTTAATTGACTTGACTTGAGAAATTGGTTAATAATTGATGCCGCCATTTTTAATATTTTCCAATCTCGCTCTTGAGTACAAATTTCTAAATTAGTGAGAAATGGAGAAAGAGCGGCAAGTTTGTAAAATTGTTCCAAATAATATTTTGAGCAATTCCACAAGGAAAATGAAATTTTTTGAATTGTATGAATTTTATAAGAATCTATCACAACATTCAGAAAATTGTCGACGAAATGATCCTCGTAAAATTCCTCTAAGCGAGGGGAACCAATCAGAATGTCGCGGATAATTTGGCGCTGACTTGGAAACCATTGACCTACACAAAGAGTCTTTAAATTTAATTTCACTGGACTTGAGAAAAGGTCACTCAAATTATTCAAACATGGAGAATAAGAGACAATGGACATGGTCAAGTGTTCTATGTTGGGTGCTTGATGGAGTAAAAGATGGCGTAATATTTCAACCAGGGTCAATTTATTTTGACGACCAAAGGTCAAATGAAGTTGTTTAATTTGAGAGCCAAAATTATTTAAAAATTCTTGAACTTGACAACTTCCAAAATCACCAGAAACAATTTGAAAATTTTGACAAGGAAAATTTCGAGATGATTCCAAACAAGTCAATAAATTCTTGAGTGATTTTTGTTTCTTTTCTACGCCGTTAGGTGGAATTGCACTAGCCAACACGTGTTCATATTCATTTTGATTTTGAACGGGCTGAAAATAGGCTCCTTTGCTTGGTGAAAAAACGAGGGTAATTTGAATGTTCCGCCTTATTTGAAGAATGTGTGACGTTAACTCCTCCCACGTTTTACTCACCCGACGGCATGACTTGAGGTCAACCAAGCAGAGCTTACGGAGGATGTCAGTGACGAGCTGAATTGTTTCAAGATAATTTAATAAAAATTAAAAATATTTAATATCGAATTAATTATTAAATCACCTTCGGGTTTTGCAGAACCCTCAAAACCGATTCGGGCACTCCTGGCGGCTCACTTGAACTGATTTTTCTTTTAGGAATAATTACAAAACCGTCACAATTTTTATCTTGCAAACCGCAAGTGGCCATTGACACCTAAAATTAGTGACATTCCATATTGAAGTATGCAATAAAATCCGCCATATTTTAAACCGCGAAATACAAAATTTGAATTTTTACTTTTTTGATGGTCTTGACTTTGACATGATGAGTCAAGAATTCCGGCAATTTTTTTTCCAGATGAGGGTGCGCTTGGTTCGGCATGATTTTGACCTGTTTCACCATTTTGTAGAATAAATCAAATTATTTGCAACTTACAATTTTAAATTTTGCCAATTTTGCAAAAACTTTGATGACTCCACTTGACTCCACTCGCTCGCTCCCAACTGCTTCAAAAAAATTAAATCTTTTTCAGCCACTGCTTTTATTAAAATAATAGGAATCACGTGATTGTCTACTCTAATGGTTTTGCTAACTTAAAAAATTTGCAATATTGCAAATCTCCCCATTAAATCTCTTGAGGCTTTAATTGTAGAGCCAACTATATTAAAACAGTTTTACTAGTTCAAGCTGCAAAATGTTAAGAGAGACAGAAAGAAAAGATTCGCAAAAATTACGGCATAGATTAGCAACTGAATAATTTAGAAAAATGAACTTGCAAAAATTTTGAGGGTTAATTTAAAATTAGAACATTAAACTCATCCTCAGTTAAAATAAAAACTTGTGGCAATTTTTTTTTACAACTGTAATGTGAGCAGGAAAGAATTTTAATTTTCGCCACTCAAATTAAAACCAGTTTCAAGTCACTACGAACCACAAATGAAATTTTATGGATGACGTCAGTTAAATTCATGCCAAAAATTAAATGGGGACAAAGTCCATTATTTTTAACTAACTTTTATTTTAAGTTGAGCATCCTCCTATCACGTGACTCTCACACACCCTCCAAGAGACTAATTTTGAATTTTACATAGTCTAATTTTAGACATGTTACATGTCATTTTACCATTAGCAAAATTTTAAATGACTTGTTAAGTGAACGATGCAATTATTTTTGCATTTAAATGTCTCACCTTATGGCACACAATGGACCCCAACCATAATTAAAAGTTGTCATTTTTTGTGATTATTTAAGTTAGAATTAATTTTAATTGATATTTTAATTATATACAAAGTTAAATGCTTTCAGATCATCACGTGATCCAAAGCCTACCCGAGACGAAGTAAAGAGTAATTAAATTTAATGGCGCCAATTTTGTCTGGCCATTACAATAATCTGTAGCGCATCCGCATACAGTGAAAGTGCTGCCATCTTTCTCACTCTGTTGACATTTTTCAGTGACATTGGGGTCAATTCCAAGACTTGTAAAGTTGGCCTCGTCTCTCATGATCCCGGCCTTCATGATGACCGTCATGGGTGCATGGAGGTCATTGGCATGTTGGTCGACCTTTAGTTTAAGGCACAAGTCAGGAAAGTCCGACATTTTTAGTGCCAATCGTACACTCCGTGTCGGTGCTGTTAGACTAATTTTCAAAAATTAAATTAAAATTCTAAATATTTTATAATCAAATATATTATAAATCAAAACCTTTCATTTTGTTGTGCCAACACAAGAGAGGGCACTGCAAGGCAGTCACCGGGGAAGTAAGAGAGCCCATAACAATTATAACACGTCACAGCTAAATTGACAATTTTTTATTATAAAGAATTTGCAATAATTTGACAATGTTTTAAAAAATATTAAATATTAATTAGCAGTTACTTGTTGACAGATGAATTATTCCAAAAAATGAGACCAATATGCTGCGTTGAATTTCATGATTTAATTTTGAATTCCGCCAACTTTTAAACACAATTAACACAAAATTGAAACTTTCTTTAGGAGGCTAAATTGGAAACGGAAAGGATTTTTGTGGTTTTATGACAAAGGTGGTACAAATGATTTCTCAGCGAAATGTAGTCACGTGGATCATTAAATGCAATGGGGGACTTGGACGGTCAGCAACTCCCGGAACTGAACAAGTTTCCGCAATTGACACCCATTTTACCCGTCTCGGGGCATCCATTCAGTTCAAGTGGATGGTTCTTGTCATTTGAATAAAATAAATTGTACTCGAGCGGTCAATGATCTCCAATAGTACTCATGAAGCTTTCACCTCTTCCATTGCATAACTCCAGTTCAATTTAAAAGAAAATTCCTAAATAAGTTAGAATGGTCTACTTTAATAGTTTTGATTATTTAAATTAATTTTGCATTTCAATGTCATTGGAATTTTAATTTTTTTGCATTTATTTTAATTTTGAAAATAATGTAGTTGTTGTATAAAAAGGGGTGTATGAAAATTAGTTTTTCACGGCGACAAAAATTAATTATGACGCTTATAAAAATAAAAGTGACGGCGAAAAAACAAATTCTCACGGCGCATAAAATAAATCGCCTTTATTTACAAGTCCCCACTTTCTAAGGGTCTCCGGTTTTCCCACACGCCCCTTGTCCGTCATGAGTCATCCCTGAAAATAAACGTAAAATCCAGGATTTTTGTAAAACTTTGAGCCTCTCGGCTATTTCTCAAGAGTCCCCTCTCCAACGTACAAAACTAGAGCCTTCATCTCCACACAAATTTTATGAAAAAATTTGAAATATATTCAAAACTTGAAAAATATGAAGATTTTCATTTTATTGACTTTTACCGTAAGTTGTTTAAATAAATTAATTAAAATTATGAAATCAAGTGACATATTTTAATTAAAATTAATTCCAGGTCACCCTCACTCTAACAGAAAAATTTGACCGTTCCTTAATTGGCGTCGGGTTATCTCCCTATGTTGACCCCGTTCATCCCTACCGGCCATGGACAGACTATACCCTGGCCCAGGTCAAGACAATGGTCAAAATAGCGGGAACTTATTTTAAACATATTTCAACTTATAGTATGGGCACCATTGGTAAGTTTCCTGGCAGCATTTCAAAATTCCCGGCAATATTTCCCACAAATTAAATATTTCCCTCCCTTTTAGACACATCAAGGGCGTGGGACAAAGGTCAATCAAATTGTCTCATAGCGCGAGCTGCCGCGCAGCTGAACAAACAAGACAGAAAAGATTTCCAAGTGAACATTGGCGTCTACCAAATTCCCAATAATGACGCGCTTCAAAACCGCGAAATCGAAAACGCCATGGCCGCCACCCGTGACGCAAATTCAATTTCCCCGCACACAGTCTGGGGCATAACATTCACTAATGAATATTTCAACACTAACGAAGAAGCCGGGCGCGTCCTGAATATGGTCCGGCGCTACTGTGAAAAAATCCGGAAAGAACTCAAAGTCAAAGTGGGCACCCGAACTCACCGATGTGGTGACATTCTCCAAGGTCCTTTACGCGGTGT
>JAQIVZ010004219.1:0-10784 GCA_034700945.1 Arrhopalites spinosus
ATGAAAATTAACTTCTAATCTTATTAATTCGTTAATTAAAATATTATGATCAACCAAATCGAATGCTTTCGAGAGGTGAAGCACTACGATAATAACATAAAAATTTTGTCTATCAATGGACTGAAGTACAAAATTAATTAAATCTACTAAATAATGCGTCGTGGAGAAACCTTTAATTGATCCAAATTGTTGTAAATTATTTTTAGTAATTAATTGTATATAAAGTTTGTCAAACATAAGAGATTCAAGAACTTTTGCGAAAACAGCAGTTTGGGAAAGAGAGCGAAGATCATCGAGAGAGTTTAATTCAGATACTTTGGCCAGAGGTGATATAACCAATTTTCCACACACTAGGGACAGTATAATTTGAAAAGGAGTAATTAAATAAGTGGGCTAATGGCTCCGCAAGTAAAAAGCTGAATTACTTTATTAATTTAGTGGGTAACATCCCATTAACATTACCCTTATTGATATTGATATTATTTAGTTTTTTAAAAACTGGAAAAGCATCCACAGTAATCGGGGAATGTTGTTTAATAATTGGGGCTTACTTGAAACATTGAACTTGACTATGTTCATTATTAATAGCTGTGAAATGTTTGCTAAGTAATTCTAACGTTTCACTCACAGATTCGCATTCCAATAGTTTACTAATTTTTGCGATCGGGGAGTCTTTCCTTTTAAAATTACCAATTTAATTTACTAATCTGAAAAGCGATTTTGAGTTGATGAGTGACTTAGTCAAAGTTGATCTAAATTTAGATTTAGCTTTTCTATTTTCAATCACAAGTCTATTCTTTATGTCATTAATACCAGGTAAAGAATTTTTGCATGTAGTAACTTTTTACTCAGATTACTAATCGAACTATCTGACCAAATTTGATTGTTATTTTTTAATTTTACTTCTTCCGTTGGAAATGCTAAATTAAAAGCCTGGAGGATTTCAGAATTGAAAATATTAATTTTTTCATGAATATCATGCAAAGAGTATAAATTATTCCAATTCACTGAATTCAGTGCATTAGCAAAAACCTCACAATTTTGTTCAGAAAAATTATGTTTGAGAATAGTTTTCTTCATATTATTATCAGAAATATTTTTATTAAAGGTCCTATCGGGGATTAATTCAATTGATGCATGACCGTAAAGTACTTTTTCTGTAGTTACTAAACAACATTCGCTTTTTATATCGTCACTCATCAACTCATCCTCCTCTTCTTCAATAATAGTTTGTAAATTGCTCTGCACTATAGGGAAATTATCAATCGATTTGATCGAAGGTAAGGGGTTTGATTGTTCATAATAATTAAAGAGATCTGTGTAAATAAGGTCAAGAGTTTTTAAATTATTTGAAACAGCAGAAAAGACAGTAGGAAAAAAACAATTTGTTAACATTTTGTTAAAGTGGAAATTTGTTACCATATGTCCAATCATTAAAGTCACCTGCCCAAATAAATTTTGGGTTAGCGTATTTCTTATTAATTTTATCGAAAATATCTAAAAGTGTACTACATCAATTGAATTGATCGGATTTACTTGATAAAGGAGGTAAATAAATTGCAGCTATAACAATAACGGAGACAGTTGTTGGTGTGTACTTTGGGTGAATTAAAGTTACAGTAATTTGGAAATTTGATCCGTTATTATCGGAAAAATTCTTGAATCTAGTCAATTGTATCGTATTTTTAACGAAGATGGCAGTTTCACCACCTCTCATCATTTTCCCATTTTCTTTCACTATCTTCCTATTAAATTCATACAATTGAAAATTTGGAAGAAAAAAAGATTTGCTATCGTTGAGCCAGGTTTCATATAATACTAAAATATCATAATTGTGAGAAAATGTACTAAGAAATTATACTTTACCTAGAGTTAACGATGTAACATTACTAAAGAATAGCTTTGGAAATGAATATAAATATTTATTTTCTTTAGTTTTTATCTTTACGCTGAAGCGTTGTTTTAAAAGTTGAAATTTTCTTCCACCTCTACGCCATGTCTTCTTTTTTTCGATCCAATATGATTGTTGGGACAATATCTGTAGGTCTGGCATGTGACTCCATCAGGATGTGAATGAACATGAACATATTGAGTATTAAATTGATAATTGGATTTTTGTGTCATATGAAAATTTGTTACAGATTAAAAGTAATTAAAATAGTTAAAACAATTGCCTTTAAAAAGGCTCAGAGGGGTATGTCAATCATTGATTGACATTTAAGGACGGAGTCAATCTCAGTAACAAACCCTTGAGCAAAGTTGTTGTCCAAGAAGATTTACTTAGAGTTGAAAGGTTGAGTTGTGTTGAAATTGTTTCACCAGCCAAGCCAATGTATGTGGGAAAAGCCACGCCGTGTGACGAAATTTAGAAATTGTTATGAAAGTAATAATATTCACTTAAACGAAACTTTTTGACTAATTTTCGAAGTAAAAAATTCAAATTTTAACGTGATTGTATTCTAAACTCATTAACAAGCTTTATTATATTAAGATTACTGACTTAAATATGATTAGTAAAAGTTATACGACACTCCGCCACTGAAGGCGCTGCCGTCTTGAATATATAAAGGGAAAGAAATCTCAAGGTACAGATGTAAATGTGGCCCAGAGGGAGAATGCATTTCTCATGGAAAATCATTTGCCCTGGAATACGACTAGAATACGACGTAGATATCTGACAATATTTCGAGTGTATGGACTCCATACTAACTATGGAGACATTGGAAAATCAAAGAGTTAAAATGAGGAGAGTTAATATGAGTGTTTTTTTGCATACATAATTTTAAAGGCAGTTTAAAAATGGTAGAGAAATCTCATTCATCTCTCTGTTGCAGAATGAAATGTGCAAGTTGCAAAAAGAGGAAGAGGAGATTATTTTTAGATTTTGCAAAGGGAGTGCTGGAACATGGATATAGGGCGGAAGGTAGGAACAAATTTTTAGAGTGCCTTGGTAGCGCAGTCGGTAGCGCGTCAGTCTCATAATCTGGAGGTCCTCAGTTCGATCCTGAGTCAGGGCATTTACTTTTGCTCTATTTTGCTCCCTTTTTTGCACTTTTTATGTCCTATCTCTACATGAATGTTGACTCAAAATTAACCCATTAAAAGATTCTAATGTAATTCTAGTTAAATGACTCCAGCTCTTACAAAATCGTCATTTTCACGTGCTGAATTTATTTTTCTTCACACGTGTATAAGTACGGTGCGGTGTCCGTTCTTCTATTTATATTTGACATTGAATTAAAAATGGTACAAGACGATAAATTATTTAAATTAAATGCTAATTTACACAAAAACGTGAGTTTTTAAGGAAACGTAAAATAAAAAAAATTAATTAAAGATCCGACACAAAAAAATTGATTATTTCGCACGCAGTCTAAAATGTTTGTAACAGAGAAAAGGTGGACATGCAAAAAAAGATTGTAGACTGCGGTTCTACAGAAAACATGGCATGCTTAATCATTGGGTGCACAATTTTGTGACTCTTTGTGGTATCTTACACATGAACAGGTTTACTTGACCAAGGTCAACATTTAGAAGAAGTTTAGTTGTGATTACACTTTAAGTCAAAATTATATTCCCCTGTATTGTCTGTTGTCTCATCATGAGTGCAAATTTAGATGTCAAAGTTGATTAGTAGCTTTTTTTAAAAAAATTAAGATACCTATAGTTAAACTTATTGAGAATATTATTGTAAAAAATGGAAAAAATTAAAAGAGTCGGAGCCTGGTCATGGCCACATCAAGAGCTGGAGTAAGAGGAAACGAACAATTGACAGCCGATCAGTTGACCATACAACAAGTAATTTATTTGTTTTCATTATTTTCTATACATAGCTTAATTACCTTTATTTAAGTTCCACTGATTAATTAATTATTTTAACATAAAGTATACTTGTAAATTCCACCACACATAAATTGCCAAAATTAATAGTAAAAATTTTAAATTATTTTAAATTGTAGTTACAACAAGTTCTAGCCGACGTTGTAAGAGTTGACCCTCAATATGGTGACCCCTGGTTCCTCCTTCCGTGGCTAAAAAGTAAGACGGGAAAAAATTATTATTTAATTTTTTTTATTTAATCTCAGTTACAAGTCAACTTTCTCGGAAAGTTTCTAGCCAAAAAGAAAACTTAATTTCAAAATCAATTTATTTTATCCCTGTTTCTGGAAATACAATTAAAGTACAAGACCTTGGCCTTGACCATTATTTTTAAAACATTTTTTAAAATTTTGCTGAAACATTTCCAATTATTTAAAATTAAAGTTTAATTTTGATGATCACTGACCTAGACCAAAATTAACAAAACTTGTTCTATTTTATTCCCAAATAAAAAGTCAACCGGTTTAATGTAGCAAAAGCTGAAGTAGGAGTTCGACAAGTAAGTAAAAATAAATAAAAATAAACTGTTTAAAATAATTTAATTAAAACTAGAAAAATACTTTTAGTCAATAAAATGGCGCCAAGAGACCAATTTTGATGACTTGGCTGAACAGGACATTGACCCTGAATTACAATCCCAATTTCCTGTCTTCTTGGATGGGGTCACAAAAGATGGAATTCCTGGTAACAGTTTTAAATGATTTATCATTAGAAATTAGAATGGCGCTAATTAAGTATTTTTAACAGTCTTGACCATGTCAGTGGGTGGTGAGGTAGACCATCGGGGAATAGTAGCAAAATACGGGAGAGATCGGTACTTTCGGTTTTTTCTCCAAGTTTTATCCAAAGCAGAAAAAATAGGGTTTGAAGCCCGTCGAAAATTAAATCCCACTTTAAAATCATCCACCGTCTGTGGGATTCAAATCATTGGTGATGTGACAGACTATCGATTCAATCAGGCCAGGTGTATGGTTGGTATTCTAACTAAATAATTATATTTAAATTATGGATTTAAATTAAATTTGAATAAATTATTTGTAGTGATACAAACATGGCTAGAAATCTCTCAAGGATTCAGAAAATGTTTTCCTGGTACTGTGCACTCTATCTACATAATCAACAGTAAGAAACTTTATTTAATTTTGAATTTTAATAATTAAATTGGTGTTTAATTTTAATTAAAATATTGTACAGTGAATAGAGTATTTAGTCCAGTGTTAAAATTGGTCAAGCCATTCATCGTGGGGCCATGCCTAGATCTCTATGTTTATGGGGCCAATGACCACAGTTGGAAAGACAAAATTTTGGAACAATACGACCCTAGACAAATACGCCCTGTTTTTGGTGGCACCAAATCCGGATAGTTTAATTTTCAAGGAAATTAATTAATTTTTAAAAAACATTTTTAAAAAAATTATTTTTCATTCTTTTGACTCTAAAGTAACATTTTTACTACTTCAATTTAATTACAATTAATTTCTACACTTGTTTTTTTACATAATCTACTTTAATTGAAGTATGTAGAATAATGATGAATAAAATTAATGAATGTATTTAAGAAACATTAAATTAAATTGTCTTAGAACATTAGTCCATAATTGAATGGAATGAGAAGATGAGTTTTTATTGACCTTTAATTAACTCAATTTTTGTACACTCTTCTGTTGAGTCACTTTGTAGCCGAATTGTGACAAAAAATTTTGAAAATGCCGCCCAATTATTTTTAAAAAGTCTCCATTAGTATGTCAAAGAAAAGACGGGATAAAGTTAATTATCATCTTTATCTTCATCTGGTGGAGCTTGACCTTGGTCAGCTTGCAACTGAGCAACTTGACAGTCGAAATCAGCTTGTCTTTGAGCTCGAGTAAAATACTGCAATAAATAATACAAAAATTAATAGAGGGAAATTTAAAAATAACTAGTAAAAATTACCGCATCTTGTCGTGCCCATTGTCCATAGGTCCGGTTGTTTATACCCAGAGACATAAAGGCAGCATTGACTCCCATGTACACAAAACCTGACATGCGTAGTCTGGCTCTTAGAAATCCCATGACCCCTATTGACAAAGAATTTAAATAAAATAATTAATTAATGGACTCGACAATCAAAAGTCAATTCAAAAATTTACCAATGAAACGAGTGCCCATGGCAGTATTATAGCCTTGTCGAAGAATAAAAGCATTTCTTCGTTTAGATTTAAGGACCTGAGGACCCCAAGGGTCAACGAGACCCTCTAAAACTGGTTTACGATTGAGTGGGGGCATAATATTGGCTTCAGCTTGCTCCGCCTCTAGGCCATCACTCTCATCATCCTTGTCAACGGGTTTTTCTATTCGGGGCTGTCTTGGACGATCCACATCTTCCGTCAAGGACCCAATGAGACTCCGAGCGTCAGAAATGGTCGATTGAATTCGTTCTGAGGTAATAAAAATGTCGATTAAGTTGAGATTAATTTGTCAAATTAAACTAACCCATCAAAAGTCCATGTACAATTCGCCCATACATTTGTTCATGAGCTTCATAAATACGATCCAGTTGATCACGCGTGACTTCATTATCTTCTTGTGTGAGCTGGTCAATGACATTTTGAATTTTACTCACAAGATCACCGATGTCACTCCTTGCTCCTCTAAATGCACTCGCTGTCTGTTCATGAAGAGTCTCGAGACCTCGACGAGCTGAGAAACCACCCGCATCGGCTCCAAATACAAATCGAAATCTATTCATTACGAATTGATTCAAATGTCCCGCCGTCTCTGAATCTTCTAGTAAACTTTCCCGAATAGCATTTAACCAGTAGTCACTTATTTCAAGAGCGTCATTGATTCCCCGCCGAAATCTTTTAACTACTTTGGATACATTTGGAAACAATTCTCTCCATCCATCATTGCCTCCACCACCAGCTCCTCCTCGTCCAGCTCCACGACCAGCAGCAGCAGCTCGACCAAGGGGGACTTTTGGCGTCTCTGGCTTCATATCACCAAATCCACAGGGCATCCCTTTAAACAAATTATTCTATTTAATTGTCCCAATTTATTTTATGGTCTTTAAAATTACCTTTGAAAGTACCACCCCCACGAGTCATTCCACGACCTCCATTCCCTTTGACCCTTTTGGCTTTCTTACTCTTCTTTTGAGGAGCAGCCATCTTCCCTTTTTTAGCAGGGACGGCTGAGGCGGAATGGGCGTGAAGTTGGGGGCCAAATTTTTTTGCTGTGCCACCTCGGCTATGACCTCCTCTAGCTGGCACAAGCAACCGTTAGGACATTGATCTCTCGTGACCCGAGTTATAGCGCAAAATCTGTAAAATTGCGCTGTAACTCAGCCAGTGAATTATTTAAAATTTCGCTTTCGGTTGTGCCACCTCATTTAAGCCATTCCTCAGCTGGCACAAGCAATTTTTTATTGATTGACCTTTCGTGACCTGAGCTATATTGAAAAAACTTCTAAATTACGCTATAACTCCACCATGTCACATTTTAAAATTTTGTTTTTGACTCTGCCACCTCGCCAAGGAGTTTCCTTAGCTGGCACAAGTGACCTGACATAACTTGACCTTTTGTGACCTTAGCAATAATAAAAAACAATCAAAATGACGCTGTAGAATGGCCATGTGACTTGTTGGAATTCTGTTTTCGATTGTGCCATCTCTACTAGGTCTTCCTACACATGGCACAAGCGACACATGACCCATTGATTCTGCATGACCTTAGTTACATTAAAAAACTTCAGCGTCATCATAAAAAAACATCAAGTCGGCGGTGTGAAAAATTTCAAAGATTTCTTTAAATCTTAGAAAGTGGGTGGGGCTAAACATGTTCACAGCTTTGTGATAAATAAGTAGACAAAGTTATAAAATCTTGTTAAGATCAATGTTAAAATACGTTTGGTCTACTTTATGCGTTCCTTTAAAAAAAAATATTTGGGAAAACAATATCACGGCATGGAACTGATGGCAATTAATTATTGAGCAGCAATTTTGTACAAAATATAAAGAGGTTCAAGTAAATATGGAGTGAAGTTTAAATTTTCATTAAAATGACAAAGGTACACAACAAATTGCAAACGCCATAAACTAATTCACATTCATTAACAAGGAATTTAAGGCTGAGAAGGCATCTACCAAATTTTTAGTGGGATCAATTTGTTAAATAAAATATACAATCTGTTATTTTAATACCGACATCAATTTTAAAACAATTTTAGTTGCCAATTTAAATGAGTGTCTTAATTTGAAACTAATTTTTTGTTGGTCGTGCTAATTAAATTATAATTTCAATTAAAAAACCCTAGTCAGCCCATTATACTGACGCCTTTATTTATGCTCAGAGTTTGTCTGAATTTAATTAATTTTTCCTCATATAAATTATCGCATCCTTTAAATTTTAAATGAAATCCTAAAATTAAACTGGACAGTAATTAATTTAACTGTCTTTTAAATTATCTCGTGTAAAACCACCAAAACTAACCGCACCTCCACAAACTAAGCAAAATGTTTTTTTCATTCTTGGCATTAACTTTTTCCAAACCAACCTAAATTTAATTACAGTTAACTATATTAACGGTAATTTTAACTCTCCTCAAAATGTTCATCAATCTTTTGACCCTTTTGACCCTTACGACTCTCATCAGGGCTCAGAAATTCAGTCAACCAGACAAATTCGGGTCTTTGAGTAACCAGGGGAGGAAAGAGGACGGGAATTTTGGCCCAAATTTAAGTGACCACGTGAGGGTCAAACGTCAATGGTGGGGTGGAGGGAGCACGTACTACATTGGAGCCAGAGTCCGTCGTTCTTTAGAAGAGTCAAATTGGAAAATAGTTAACTACGCCATTAACAATCCATCCCGTGTAAATCGATTTCAATTTTGGGGACGAAGAAAACGACAATTAATTCCAGCCTTGACCACAACTCTCACCTCTATCGCTCACGGCGTCACCAAATTGATCACAGGAACAGTGACTCAGGGTCTTTTTGCTTTGGTCAATGAAAATTTTTGGTTGGCCAAATTATTCCAGAGACTTCTCAACACTTTAAATCCAATTCTAAGAGAAATTGTTGTCGTCAAGGAAGATGGGGTCAAATGTCAAGACTTGTGTGACCTCGGAGATGGTTTTGGTCTATTGGGATTTTGCACAAAAAGTTTTTGCAAATGTGGCAATAAATTGGGATCACAAAGAGAGGAATGTGGCCAAGGTCAAATATTTGACCCAGTCAAAAATGACTGTACAAATCCACAAGAGTCTATTCTTTGTATGGACGCTGGGCGGGATTTATGATTTTAAATTATAATAAATTAACCATTTTTCATTTGTCTTGTAGTTTAAAATTGAATTGAATTTTTCCATACTGCCGCCAATAAAAAGTGACCAATAAACTTGTCATTGGTCAATTGAAATGACGTCACGGCGCCACATGAGTAGAGGTCAAATTTTTTGAGCAGGTGTGGTACAGATTAGATAAAAATTAATTAAAATTAAATTGGAGTACTTTGAAAACAAGCTCAAGGCTCAACAAATTGACGAAATGGAAAGCCCATTAAAAATGATAAACCTTTGCACTGATTAAAATTAATTTTTAAATTGTAATTGGTCAATCAAATTAAACATCCTGTTAAAATTATGATTAAAGATTATTTTGTCATCAAAATTGTTTACAATTATTTCTCCCCTCTTCATATATAAAGAACCAAACCAATTAAAAAATTAAATTTAGTTAAATTTTAATTGTGATTTTAATTTCAGTGGAATTAATTTAAAGTTAAATCATGCAAAGCGTAAATTTTATTCTATTAGGCCTTGTCCTAATCTTTGCCTATTCTCAAGGAGAACCAATCACAATTTCTTTTTATGCCGCGTGAGTTTAAATTAACTAGTAATTTAATTACAAATTAAAATTCTCACTTTAAATAATTTTGTCCAGTGACCTCTCTAAATGTGATGACCTTTCCAAATGTGACGCCTTCATCAAGATTTTCTGTCAAGCCAAATTATCTGACTGGAAACTTTGTGGACAAACTAAATTCATTCAGGATGACAATTTCCCAAGTAAATCTTGATTATTATTTAAATTAATTCTACAATTAATTAACAATTAAAAGTAAACTCCTATAATAAAAATTAATTTTTTTTTTAGTTTGGCCTGAAAAGTTCACCTTCAATCATACAGCGGAAGATCGTGAGGTTAGTTGTAGAAATAATTAAATTAAATGATAAAAAAATTAATTTAATTATTTTAATTGTAGAGATGGCAATTTAATATAATTGATGATGACGTCACGGTGAATGATCCAGTGGCATCAGTGGAAACTTACGTGGATGATTTCATCACCGCGACAGAAGTTCATACTCAAGTGAGCTACAAATTAAATATTAATGGGGGTGGTACTCTTTATGTTGTTCGTGAACGTTAATTTAAATATTTAAAAAATTTATTTTAATTAAAATCAAAATAAATCTCATTTCAAAAAATTGTCAAATGTTTTTATTTTCAATATTTTCACATATACAACAATTATTTTGTACCGTGTGGCTCATCCCAAAGGCTTCCCAGATTTTTGACAGTATTTTCTATTTTCATTGTGGCGTTCTTTCTGTTTACGGTAAGAAAAAAATGAAGCGAACGTTTCCATGCACGGCGTCTTTTGACCAAAATTATTACACATATGTACATGCATACATTAGAAAGTGTGCAAGCGGTCAAGCATTAATTATAGGAATTGATGAATCATAAACTTTGTCGAAAATTGGGTGACCTTTTTGAATCAATGGCTCATTGTCTTTTCTTTCACACAGAAAGTTTAATTGGTGTCGGAATTTATCGTTTTACTACTTTTTCAACCACGACTCCACGATCCTTTTTTATGACTGAAAATAAAATCCTATTCCATTGAATTTAGAAACGAT
>JAQIVZ010004220.1:0-10782 GCA_034700945.1 Arrhopalites spinosus
TCAAGTGTTTTTTGTGGGTGGTGAGAGGTAGGAATACGTTTCTTGTCTCAACATGTTTGTACAAGTTTTTAGGTACCTTAACGTTGTGGCTTCAAGTACCTTCAAGTACCTCAACGTTGTGGCTTCAAATAACATAACGTTGTATGTATATAAAGTACCTTAGAAAACGTTATGGACCTTCAAGTACCTCAACGTTGTATTTCAAGTACCTTAGAAAAAAATAATTCCCCACACAAATGCTTAGGTACTTTATAGATATATATTGGGAATGCCATACTAAAGTCTAACTCCCACTCCTCTCCCTAATAAACTCACAAAAAAAACACATGGGACACAAACGACCATTTAAACTCCATGTTAAAAAAAAAACATATGGAGCGTCTTTACCATGATACTACTTTGTACGACACGAAAATGTACAGCGTCCCAATTGAGACGGGATAAGTCAAATATCGTTCGAAGCAAGATTGGACCCATTGAATAAAGACAAAGGTCATGTACCCACAATAAATTGAATTATGAACCATCCAAATATCCCGCCTTTGTCTAGTGTCCATGAATTCTACTCAGGCTTTCTTTTAGTCCCATTTGTAGGATGTGGAGCCTACAGTGTCAGCCAATTTAATTGCCTTGATCAGGTGAGCAGCTTCTGCTCTGATTAAAACCATTTTTAATGTATAATTAACAAATTAGGTTTACTTTTTTTATTAGTTTTTTTTAGTTTGCGGGACACGAAAGGAGCTCGTGTGGCTCTGTTTGTTTGTTAAATGAAGGCCTTTTTGTGAATTTTGATGGACATGAACACATTTTTGTATTGATAGTTCAATTTAGTCTGGGAGTCCGAGTACTGAATTATTTGTGATGGTGATTAGATTGTGACAGAGCGAAAAGTAGGCCCGGTCATTTAAATTGTCAATTAAATTAACTACAGACAGAGCCTTGTTGACCAACCTGACATGTCTTGTTTCTCAATGTTCATTTTGTAGGCGTATTGACCACGGGGAAATATTTAATTGTTGATTTTAATATTTTATTCTTTTTTGGGTGACCTCACCTGACTAAAAAACTGACTTTTGTGAAACTACAGAGGGCTAATAATTTTATTGCACGCTCCTTCCTCCCACCCTTTTTGTATTTGTAAAGAATCACAATGATGTGAGGTGACCATGAAATATGAGATATGAACGAAAAGGATATAATTTGACCAAATTGAAACTCAAAACGTATTTTGTTATAATAAAAATAAAAATAATAATAGCAACCTATCCTTATTTTTATTAGAATAAAATACTTTTTGAGTTTCAATTTGGTGAATTTATTGTATTTGTTTGTGCCTCCTCATTTCTCTATTTGTAGTTGGTCTAGAGCCCTACAAATATTTGACATAGACTCCTCAGCCGTCGCCGGCTGGGATTTTTTGAAAATTTTAGCCGCCGCCGCCGACCAATTTTTTTTCTCAGTCGCCGCGGCGCCGCCGAGAAAAATGACGGCTAGCCGCCGTGAATTTGACAAATTTATCGTAAAATGACATGCAAAATCATTAAATTTGTCATCAAATTGAAGATTTGCAACAAAATTTTTTTTGAACTGCTGAAAGAACATCAAAAAAAATTTTTGCTCGCTTCGCTCGCCATTCTCCTCTCTTTGTCAACTTCGCTCAATTTTGAAGGCCAACATTGAATTGAAAAACGGCGGAAAATATTTTCAGCCGAACTCAGCCGACGTCAGCCGCCGCCGACAAAAATGTGGTCGGCTGAGGGGTCTAATTTGACATGTATTTTAAATGTATCTTAAATACATTTTGAGACTAATGAATCACTTTTTAAAATGAGACAATTTTTGGGGCTAAACCCAGACCAATGGATCAAATTGGGGATGAAAGGGGGCGTTGAATAAAGTTTACTAGCCCTCTGTGGATCAGAAACCTTTTATATTAATCACTTATTGCACACAATTGGTGTCCTTGTTCAAAAAATAATTAAAGTCCTAATGGTCATAAAACTCGTCACTCAAATCAATATACATTTCCAGTTCATGTTCAGCTGAATATTTTTAATTGACATTTTCGCATGATTATTATTGAGATTGGGGGGGGGGGCATTAAAAATTTGGGATGGATATTTAATTGTTTTATTAAATTGTCCATTTCTCGCTCAATGGAGATTCCCCCCGGGAATTTCAAGCGGGAAATAGATTGACTCTTTCAGTTCTTTTTTGGTCCAACAATTAAATTAACGTTAAATTGAAGAAGAATAATCAAGTACGTTAAGACTTGCGTAAAAATCTGAAATTAATATTAAAATTAATATTGTAACCCAACATAAGTTAACTTAATTTTAATTATAAATTAAAACTTACCCCCACAAAAAATCTTTTATTTAGATTTCCAACACTCCCACTCGATCTGTCCATAATTGTCCGATGTAGAAATTGGAGCTTTTTTAATTTTTAAAATTTTAAAATTGGCGCCAAAAATTAATTTAAATTATTGGATTGTTTGGAACTTACTTCCATTTTAGTGTAGATACTGGACGTCGATGAAATAAACGGGACAAGACTTTCACCCAACGCCATTTCCTGTACCAAAAAAAAAACATTTTTAAAATTCCCGCAAAGCCGCCATTACAATTTTGGACATGCAGTTCAATCTCCATTTGATTTACCTCGCGTGTGATTTCTTCAGCAACGACGCACTTAATTAAAATTCTTAGAGAATTAAGGACAAAATAGGCGGAGCACATGATGGTAATTTCCAAATCTTTTTCATGTCGCGCGCCACTTTCAAGCAACATCTCCAGTAAAATGTAGGCGTACTGGGTGAGTAGTACCGTGTGGAAAAAAATTGTCACCATTTGATGCACCGAGTGAATCTCCCCGCACATTTTGTTCTGCCTTCGGAGTGACCTCACGAGGTCACTCCAACTTTGCGCCATCTCTTTAGTCACTTTCTCCGGTGGAAAATTGGCAATGGCTTCATTGACCTTAAATAAATAAACTTATTTTTAAAAAGAAGCGCCAAGATTCATGACCTTACCGTAACAAATCCCTCCTTGATGACCCTCATAAGGACACAAATTCTGACGTCCTCCATGAGCGGAAGTAAACTGACCGTGGAGGCAATAAAAATGGACCAAATTGTGTCCAAATAACGAAACTGACTTTGTAGAAGCTCTTCGTCATGATGCATAGCCAATAGAGGGAGCCCTATCACAAATGCTGTGATGCCAAACTTGTAAACATTTTTGCGGGTATTTCGAATTGTCAATTTTATTTCAAAAATTGTTTCAAAATCATGTTGAAAATGAGACCAATTATTTAAAAACAGCGCCATCTTTTTAAAACTTAGCCAAGGAAGAATTGTGTCCATCAAGTAGGTCAAGGGTTGAATAACAAAATAACTTTCTATAATAAAACCCCCTACGCCCTCTGTCTTTGATATGACGGCGTCAGCTTTGATGGTGTTTTTGCGGTAACTAATTTAAATATTTTAAATTAATTAATTATTTTTATTTAGTTAAATATAAATCCACTTACAAAAATGAAAGGAAATTAGTTTGGAAACCAAAATGAATCATGACGGTGGTGAGTGAGATTGATTGGATAATTGTTATTATGAGAGCATAAATAAATTGGCGGGATTTTAATTTAAATAAATATTCTCCATTTTTGTTTGTTAAAGGAACTTTCCCTAGACTTTGTAGGAGGAGGAGTAACGGTTTTAATTGGTGGGCAATTAAATTTGAATTTTCCGTTTCATCTTTTTTTGAAATTATTTGTTCTGGTGACAATTTTAATATTTTGTGATTTTGTACAGTGAATAGTTTTTCTACCATTTTTATTAATTAGCAGAGGGGGTTTGTCACTGTTTGTCACGTGTTTAGAACCAGAAGACTCTTTGACGCCAAATTCAAAAATATTACCTTAATTCCTTTTGGTTTTTTTGGGTAACTAATCAAGAAACGCACATCATTTCCATTTTGCCAAATTAATTTGCCAATAAAATTCTATCAAAAATCAAAATCAATATTTTTTTAATTAGTTCAATGTGTTGGAACAATTAACTAAATGGAGACAAATATTAAATATTTATTTTCCCTGTCTTTTTTTGACATTTCCCTTCCTATCTCACAGAGCCTTTCCTCTGACGCGCCATGCCACCTCTCCAATGAAAATCCCAATGGCCACAAGGAGATAAATGAGATCGATTGTGAAGATTAAGAAAATGGCGGATTGGGATAAACTCAGAGGTTCGTATTGGCTGTGCTCCGCCTCCCAATCCTTCTTCTCCTTCTCCAACTCTTGACTCCGCCCCTCCCCACTCCCCTTCTCCGCCCTCAACTCCACCCATTTTTCATGGTGCCAATAAATCCCCGAACTCAACATAATAATGAATGATGCAAATTAGGGCTGTGTAGAGGATCATAAACAGTCCTTGTGACCAAACTTTAATTAAAACAGTTTCCTTCAAGCGGAATGCCAAATTCCAAAAATTATGGGTCTTCGTTTCCACCATTTTGGCGAAAAAAATATTTTTGCAACAAGTGAAATGAACTGAACTGAATAACAAAATGAATTTTAATTCTAGTAAATTGTTTTGTTAAATGGCATTCGTCATTTCAGCTGGATTTGGCTGGAGGACGGAGGGTGGGGGAGACTCCAAAACGTCAAGGGCATTTCAGCAAAAAAAATCTCAGGTTCAAGACCATGCTGTCTAGGCCTTTTTACAATTGTTATTGCTATGATTCCTAAGATAGAACCGGTTATATTTTTTTGTGTGGAAAGTTTCCAGTCTGGAAACTGGAAGGCATTCAAGGGAGAGACGTTTACCTGAAGAGCACCTATCCAAGTTCCCATTGACAAGACAATCAAAAAGATGAAGATTGTCCATGGAAGGAGGAGGGCCATCTTGAGAATGAATTTTTTGTGTGGTAAATATTTTTTCATAACAGTTTGCAATTTTTATGACAAATTTAATTAAATTATTTTTTAGGAAGCGGAGCTTCCCTTATGCATTCGCGCTGTCCGTCCGTCACACTTTTGTTGCCACGGAAATATATTCAAATTTATTTTCGCACAAAAAGTGTAAAAATTGTTTCAAACTTCGGGCTCACGTGTACCCATGACATTCTATGTAATTATTTCATTTGACTCACTTAAAAACTAGCAAAAGATAAAAGATTATTTCATCGTGTAATTATTTATAAAATGTGCATTTAAAATTTACTCTATTCCATTGCCAATCATTTTGTGGACATTTGGTCAACTTGGATATAATTTTGCTCAAACTTTGTATTTTGTCCCAAGTCTGAATTTTGACTTTGGCCGCTGTAGCCGGACTGTTCCGGTCGATACAAAATTTTGACTGTGGTACCAACTTGACCAAAATTTGACCCTCTTTTTTTACGACATGGCTAAAGGGCTCTCATCCCATTTAATTTCGCAATTCAGTCAAAAGTCTGACGATTGACGTAAAAACTTGGTTTGACCACTGTAGGTGGCCTGATTTGTGGAATCTGTGCTGTTGTGCCCCCCTTTGTGTCACAATGTGATAAAACTCTTAATTTAGTTTAGTACGATCCATCCCTAACTACCTCAAAATTGTTTCGTGGCTCCGCTTCCTGCGATCGTACACTGCTGTACGGGCCTTGTTAAACTTGAGGTTAATTTTATAAGTTAACAATTCAATTCAAATTGGAAAAAATCGAGACCAGATAAAGTCAATTTTAATTTGCATAGAATGCCATTTGTCCATTCATAGGTAATCAACATTACTCATATCCTTAATGACGGTTATCATATAGTTAATTTTGTTAAATTATCGTTTAAAACGCTTGAATGGATTTTGCACACATCACGATTTTTACCAGTGTAAAGTTTTGCTATAATTGACCATTTTTTAAAAAAAACATTTGTGCCATTTTTCTCGATAATAAATGAATCTAAAAAATTCTTTTTGGACACTTCATGTTATTTTCAAGAATTTCTTCGTCGCAATTATTTTATGCTCCAGAAGCGCCATAGCACTTCTCCAATGAAAATCCCAAGGGCGACAAGGAGACAAATGGCACCGATTGTAAAGATCAAGAAAATGGCGGATTGGGATAAACACAAGGGTTCGTATTGGCTATGCTCCACCTCCCAATCCTTCTTCTCCTTCTCCAACTCTTGACTCCGCCCCTCCCCACTCCCCTTCTCCGCCCTCAACTCCACCCATTTTTCATGGTGCCAATAAATCCCCGAACTCATCAAAATCTTCATTCGATCCACCACCCCTCTAGTGTACTTTTTTGGTAGCCCCGGGGGTGTCTTAAATATAAAGGCGAGTGAGTGTCTCAGAAACTCGTCTTGGGTGTCCAAATTATGAGAGAATTGAAGGCGGGGATTTTCTTTCATTTCAATTTCAAATTTGTCCCAAAAATAATAAAATTCATTGGAGGGAACCACCAGCAAATTCTTGGGTCGGGACAAAACTTGAGCAATGAGCCCATTCTCGAGTTGCAGAGGGCAGGTCAGTTTTGTCCTATTGAGGGTCACAAAAAACTCATAGGCTTTTTGACAACTTTTAATGTGGCGACATTTCGATGTTTCAAATGACTCAACTATAAAATCAGAATACCTCTTCCTTTGAGAGACACATTTTTGTCGACAAAATTCCTGCCATAATGCTGCCAAACCTGTGAGTTGGTCACCAAATTTGACATTTGTTAAAATTTCATCGTATTGAATCCCAAAAAGCGTGCCACCGTATTCTCTTCCATCATCTGCGCAGTCCACTTCGGCCTCGGCCATGTAGATGGAAAATTGGCCCTGACTGAAATTGAACTGGTCAAGTCGCGACCAAGGGACGAGGTACGGGTACGCCGCCGTGTAGGTCGACTTGAGCTCTCCCTTGTACAAATTCCCCAACATCAAACCCATGACAAGCCAAAATCCAAGGATTGCCTTCCACATTTTTGGAACGCCCGTCACACCTTTCGGAGCTCCTCCCTCACTCTGCTCCAACAGAATTCGATAGGTCCAGAAGACAGTAGAGGGGAGAAGCCAGAGCGACGTTTTGGAGGAGAGGAATATGAAGAGGGAGGAGATCGCGATGGAAATGAAAAGGAACGCCCAGAGGACAAACTGGAAAGGGGAAGTGTAAATTCCCAGAGACATTTTGACCTTGTACGCCCCATCTGCTGTAATAAACTTAAACGAGGTCGTGTGACCCACAATTACAATTTCTCGAAAGTCATCCGAAGACATGTAAATCATCGAAGCTGACGAAAAAATGGTCTGGGGGACTCCTGGGCTCAAACTAGTGGCGAGACGAGTCTCGTTATAAAAAAATAAAATAAATTCTGTAGTAAATTGAAATTGTTGGCCATCTTTGTCATTTAAAAATGATACGCCCTCCCAAAAAACTTTTCCTAAAGAATTGTCATAGCAACGGGTCAACTTCTGGTGACATGGTGACCATTTAAATGCATTGGAACACCCCTCAAAAGGAAACAACCGGCCTTCATTAGAGATCATGCACCAACTGCTTTTAATTTCGACAAAATGTCGCGAGAAGGTCGTGGATGAGAAGTTTATCGTTATTTCGATGTCATGACCTTCATACTCAATGAGGAACGTGGGTTCGTTTTGATATAACGGTTTCAGGAATGTTGAGGAAATAAATTTGTTTTGTCGCATTGTGGTGTCCATGACACCTCCTGGCATGAAAATCAGTTCAAGCTTGGCGCTCAATTTTAGTAAATTTGTTAGTTTTGTCGCAACATCCAAATTGATTTCGGTTAGAAAATTGTCGTCGCCAATGAGTTTTTTGTGGCGAACTTGAACGTAACAATTTGTATGCTTCAAACTTGTCACCACACTCAAATAACTAAAGGCTTGAAAAACGTCTAAAGTCAGAGCGGCCATTTTAAAAGAAATTCCATAGATGGCGTTGATTACAATTGGTGCTGGGGTGGAGGGAGAATTTGAAGGAGTGTAGGTGGACATGTTGGAATCTTCTTTTAAGAAAATGAAACATTTTTCTAGCTCCTCCAAGTAAGGGGCCATGTTGAACACTTTTGTGGGGGTCAAATTTAAATGTCCCGCCACTTGTAAATTCCTTAAAAATATTACCCATATTGCCATATACATAAAGAAGACTGTTGATGTCATGATGAACCAAGAGTAATTTTCAAACGTTTAAAAAACCTCCATAAAAAAGGAAAGAATTAAGAAGACACCAGTAATTTTGTTTTTGGAGCGCTAAACTCAATTTGATTTACTCAAAACGAGAAACGTTATAAGTTATAAGAGCTTAGAAGGACACTTGGTGTCACAAATTTTGTCAATTTTGTTTTCTCGTTAGAAATAGTCCTGTTGTTTGTAGTTTGAAAAATGTCTAAAAATGACATGAAGTTTTCCTCCCTTCTTTATTTGACGAAATTTTTAAAAGAAAAAAAACATTTTGAAAAAAGTTATTTAGGTTGAATTCTTGTTCGTTAAATAAATTTTTGAACCTTTTTAAAAAACTGTCTCATCACTTTCACCGATGGGGCATGTGTCTAACAATGGAACCACGTGACATGTTCCGAGAGTTTCAAAAATCAACCAAAGCCACTTTATTCCCCTTCAAAAACTGTCCACAAATCCCGCATGATAGGTGTCACCGGTTGACCTGTGACCCAGGACAGCCATTCAAAATTTATTGTTTCGCATGGAAATGCTTTTAAAAACTCACATGCAACGAGTCAAGCGAACTGGCTTTTTAATTCCGCCTGCTCTTGTAGAAGCCCTTGATTTTTGCTGGCAAAATTTCAAAACAATTTTCTTTGAAATTTCACCCAAACCTAGTCTTACAAAGTTCATCAATCTTTCCTTAATCATCATAAATGATTTTAATAACCACAAATACAATCGTAAAGTATAATTTTAGTATCAACAATAACTATTGAAATTTCGTTTGGGTGGGTACACTTCAGCAATGAATTTTGAGTGAAACTTTTGTGAAATATGTCCGTTTTCAAATTGAACATATTATGCTAAAAATATTTTGAAATACCTACGTTCGAATATGTATGTAAATTTAATTCTGATTTTTTAAAATATCTGTGTAGATTTAGTCGGCTATTTTCCTGTATCAGCTCAACTGGACAAATTGACTTTCATTTGTATAATTTGTAGGCCCAAACTAGTAAGTACAAAATTTCCCATGACAAAGTGTGTTGAATTGTACTAGAAATATTACACATTTGTTTTCTTGTAATTTGAAGAGAATACTTGTAATGAATTTATTCTTTTTGGACTTCTAAAATTTCAATACTAATGGTAAATAATGTTGTTTTTAGATTTCAACGTCAACATGGATATTGTAAATACTATTCAAGCTGTGTTGGAGGAATGCATCTTAAAATATAATTTACAGCCCTCTGTAAACAGAATTTCAACATTACAAAAACAACGAGCTCTACAACTACTCCCAGTAATTGAACTTTTTTGTAAGAATGAAGACTTAACTATTTACGAATCATTAGATATTTTGGAAGATATGTACGAAGAAATTGATCCAGAGGATGACGTTGCTGATATCGAAAATTCCCAAGGGTCACAAGAATGGGAAAACGAAGGTATTGAGAAAGAATCATTTAGCCTTGAGTTTATGAACAAAATCGTTAAAGTATATGATGATAATGAAAAGATTGAAAAAGGAAAAGAATGGAAAGCAGTCACTAAAAAATCTCGAGTAATGAGAAAAAAGCACAGTAACTATATTAGTCGATTTCGTGATTACTTGTTAAAGAAAGGGACTTCGTTTTTGAAAAATTCTTTGAGGCTCGAAACCAGGAACTTTCGGTACATGATGATGACCACAGAAGATGGAGGAAAATGAAGTCAATAGAATTAGAACTGGATTTTGTAGCAAGTGCTACATGGGTCAATATTTTTAAGGAACGAAAAAGTATTGTTTCTCGAAAAATTACAAAGTTTATCGCAACAATCAGAATCAATGAATCAAACAAAAGATCTTGCCACGGCCTTCGTAGTCACTACAAATGAGAGAATTGAATTGAAGAATAAGCCACCTGCCCTTGTACTCAATATTGATCAGATGGGAGTAAATATAAAAATGCCACCTATCAGAACTTTATCAACAGTTGAAGAAAAACAGACAGTTGACAAAATAATGTCAAAAAATGCAATCACTCCTTCTTACAGTACCATGCCAACCATTTCAATGGAAGGGAAATTGATTGGAAAGATGCTTTTGTGTTTAAAAGAGAAGATTGAATTTGGAGTAAATGTGGGAAAAACAATGAAACGACCACCAAATTTTTACATTACCTCGTCCAAATCTGGCAAGCTTAGCAAGAATATCATGCGTGAGTGGGTTGAAGAATGCTTGAGACCAGCAATGTTAGAATCTGAATTTATATTATTACTCGATTCATGGTCACGACAAAAAGACGACAAAATATTTGAAATTATAAACACAACTTGTGAACGATTGTGCATTCCTCCTCTCACAACTTATTTGATTCAGCCGCTCGATCGATATTTTTTTCGTCAGTTCAAGATATTTTTGAGAAAAGTTCGAGATCGAGTCATACTCGAATCACTAGACATCAGCTTACAAAAGAGAGAAAATATCATTAAATTGCAGAGTTTGACCAATTTCAATCTCCCCGGTTTGAGCCAATGATCCGCCACGCCTGGGCATGTCCCGGCTATTTAAATGAAGATGTTGGTTTTGAGAATGTGTTGGATATCTGCTTTAACACAGGGAACCAAAGATGTTGCAAAGATAAC
>JAQIVZ010004221.1:0-10781 GCA_034700945.1 Arrhopalites spinosus
TGAGAAATTATTATTTGTAAAATTATATTGGTCACCTTGTCATTACCATCATGGCGAATGTTGTTGACAATGCAAAGAGAGACTTTTTTAAGCTTTGAACATTTTTTTTTGTTCAGTGTGGTTTAACTTTTTTTTGTGAATCTTTCTTCCTGTAGGATTTATGATAAATAGGTTGATTTATTTTGTCTTGGCTTTGCCCATATATATTTTTTAAAAAAATGAGAATTGATATGGATGATTTTATTTTTTTGGCATCCTTTTTATTTTGCTGACTTGAGTATTTATTATGAAGAATATTTTTTATTCCAAGTAATATTTTAATTTATCTACTTGTGATCTTTTATAATAATTTTTTTCTTCGCAAATTAAACAAATTTGTAATTTATATTAGATTATTATTCTGTGAGACATTGATGTCTGTCTTATTGTCTTATGTACTTATATCTATCTATTCTTTTTTTTTTTAAAAAAAAAAAACTTTACAATCAATTTAAGCAATTTGTGTGTCTATACATAAAGTATGTCTGTAGTTTGTACGTCTATCATTTTTTTCCCAGATCCAAGAGTGCTCATTTTGTAATAGCTAGCCGTACTTTTATTTATTTTATCGGTATCTAAAAACTAAAGAAAAAAGTTTAGTGTTCTCTATAATTTTTTTGCAATTAGAAAAGTATTATACTTTATATATATATACCTATATATATTAATATACACAGCGACGACTGACTGCAACCACAAAAGAAAACACATGTTAAAAAATTATTATAACTACATATATTATATAATACAATATATTATTATACGACAACTGAAAACATCTACGTAAATTGTAACAAGAGAAAAAAAAGAACTACAAATTTCTGTAATTTTAAGGACAATTAGGATTAAGGGAAGAATTTTAAAAACTAATGTGAGAAAAAAAATATAAGCTATGATATATTTTTGTTCTAGTACATTTACAAAAAAAAAGAAGAGAAAAAATTTTTGCAGGTAAATGTTGTGAGACGACGAATTTACAATGTACACCGCGTTTAAACTTTTTAAAGTGAGTGTTTCAAAGAATTGGTATTCCACGAGAAATCTTCCTTCCTTCGCATTGTACTTTAATGAGTACTAAAAAAAACGTTAAAAAGATAAATATTTATGTAAGTTGTGTGTAATTACTACTACACACATTTTTTGAATGCAATTTCCAACAGTGGTAAATCATATTGATTACACTTGTAACGGTACACCTCATTATTATTATACAAGAAAAAAAAACTCTGTTCTATTAATTTTTGTCTTTTCTTTTAACTAGAGTTAATAATAACCTAAATAACTACTCAAATTAGTTTAGTAAATTTTTTTTGTGTGTGTAATTTTAAAAGATTTTATACTGTACCAGGTGATAAATCTTTTTTTCCTGAATTATCTGGAAATATAAAATCAAGTCAATATTTAGATAATTTAAAGGTTACCATGAAGGAGGACTAAGTTCTAGTTTACATAGTTTTTAGCCAGCAAATTTCAGCGTATAAAAGTATATACATATATTATATTATTATACTAATTCCAGGTTAAAATTATTTTTTGATTTCGTTTGATCGTGATGAATCAACGAGAAAAAAAAAATAATAAGTACGCTGAAATTGTCGCTTTATGTAGTAAATCCAAAAAATTTAATTTTGTTCATTTTCCTCTAATTAAACTATGGAGGAAAGAATAATAAAAAAATATATAACTGTCGCCACAACCAAAACTTCTTTTTTTGAAGGATACTGAAGATGAGATAGTTATATATATAAAATATATATATATACTCAAGTACGCTGTTTGCTGGAAAATTAATATGTGGAATCTTTGAGGATAATAATAATAATAATTTGAGGATCATTAATTTGTATTAGCTGTAATAATAATTACAAATTTATTGTTGACATGCTAACGCTGGTTTAAAGCAAGTCAGGGTAGCTTGTAATGACCTGCATTTAAATGGAGAGAAGAAGAAGAAAAAAACCATTTTTTTCTGACATAGCTCTAGCTTTATTCTTCTCTTCTTGTATTTAATAATTAATTAAATCTAAAGTTAGATTATGTAAGTTTAATTGTAAGAAATTGCATGTGTACATACCAAATTATCTGCTATATATTGTACATGAATATAAATATATTACATTTAATCATAAAAATAAATATTTAGAACAAGAAGGAAATAAAAAAACCAAACCAACCTGACGATCATCGTCGTTGAACGCTGTTTTCATATACAGATAAAAATAGTACTATAAAGAAAAATAAGAATAATAATATTGAGAAAGTAATGACAAAAAAAGCCATATTTAAAAAAAATACAGAATCAACATCTATATATTATTATATTATAATGTATGTGTAGCGTTTTCTCCAAAACTTTCGATGACGATAAAAAAAAATATTTCGCAAATTATATAGTCAGTATGTTTCGTGGATGAAGAGTTGAAGTTGGCAAAAGAGAATTTAATGACAAGTTCATTTTTGCTGATAGTGCGATTGTGAGCGCATAATTATATAATTACAATGATGAATGAATTAGAGTGTTAATTGTTTCATGTGTGTGTACTACGTCTGGGTGGCGCGTGTGATGAGTGACATGATATGTTGAATGAATAATTGTATAAATTATTTAGGTTCAGTTATGGCGTGATTTAATGTAAACAAAAAAAATGTTGATGATTTTCTCATTAAAACTGAGTGTGGACACAAAATCTAAATTTATCATGTTTTATTCTTCTTTTTTTTAAAAAAATTCATAATATTTTGACCTCATTTTAAAAAGCATGTCGGAGCATAATTGGGAATAAAAGTTCAAGTTTATCATGAATATGAAAATAAATAAAAATGCATAAAAATGATGACAAGTATAGCTGAAACACAGTGATGATTTTATTAGGTTCACCGTATACGTATAGATTTTTTTTATAATATTAGTTTAGATTAGCAGTCGATTTGATTAGTTAATATTATTTTATTTATTTTAATATTATTATAGTTAATTGTAAGTATTACAAGAAACGTATGTTTTATTTTAGTTAGCTAAATTTTTTTTTGTGAGACAATCAATTAGGATTGCTTGCCATTTAAATTTATTCATAATAATTATAGTTAATTTATAGAAATTTTAAAAGTAAAGCGTTTTCAGAAGACTAGAGTGCCCACAACCACACTCACTCTCTTTCACCTTTTCTCTGAATTTACTCAATTACAAGATTTTTTGTGTCACAATGGAATTTACTCTTCTTCAGTATACCATTTTCTATACTGACACATTATTTATTATGCATATACAAGTTATTAGTAAATTACAATTAAAATCTATAGTACTTGCTCTTGCTTGCCTCACAAGTTAAAACATGCTCAAATAAAAGTTTTCACAGCATGTTTTTCACAAAAGATTTTTTTTGTCATTTGTTGAAAATGACTGAATGCCTAAATTTTTTACAAAGGAAGTTTTTCATCTTATAAATATTCTTACACTAGATTTTTTTTATTATGACGAATTAAGTCAATTGTATATTTACTTAATATTTATAAAACATGCTGTTGTTTCTTTTTATTAAAGGTTCATCCAACACTTGTCATTGCCTACTCTGTAGTTAGTTACTTATATATGTTACATAAATTGTACTTAAACCACAATTACAATTTTTTATTCAATATTTTGGCTTACATTTCAAGCTCCCCCGTCATTTTTATTTTATGAACCTCATTACTCATTTAGTAATAATGTTCTTATAATTTTTTTTATTAGTGGCAACATTAGTTTTTCTTGTATAGTTTCTTTACATAAATTTTTTTTAAGTGCTACAAGTACGTACAGAAGCAAATTGCAGGGTCTCTCTCTCTTTTTCGTTTTTATCATCATAATACTTAATTCATAACTTAATTGGGGTCTATAATTAATACACACTAATAAATTAACTACCCAACTTAAATACTATCATGTACTTGAATTAAATACAACCAAGGTAGTGAAATAATACTAAATTGCATAAAACCATAAACTACTATCATTGACAACAAATAATGGAATAATTAACAAAAAAAGGACAAACTGTCCCAAAGATGCTACAAAATACTTGAAAGTTGAAATTGGAATGTATGGAAACATGGAAATTTGTACACGAGTAAAAAAAATTACTTGAACTATATAAAATTTTGTCAATTCAGTATTTAATTAGTGTTAAATTTAAATGACTTCCCTGTGTTTAAGTTGAACAAGGAATATTCAGGCTATAGATTTTTTTTAATGTTCTTAAAAGTACACAAATTTTTTTAAATTTATTTATATATTCTAAAATTCGATCGTACAAGTGAGAAATTTAATAATTCGTATTTGCACTAAACTTTTTTACTTTTTTTAATTAATTAATAATATTTTTTTATAAGCATTTACTATTTTTATTACATAAATTGCAGGTTGCTAATTATGGAAGGATGGAATGTTTCGCAATTCGCAATACTGACACGGTTTGGTTCTCCAATCACTTTTTTAACTTTTCTGATCATTATATTGTACACTATATGTATGTACAATATATGGACATGGAATATACTGAATTTTACCTAATGTACCTATATTGTATAATGCTGGTGTTAATTTTAATTGCTACATTATTTTACTATATTTAAATATCTAATATATGGTTTGACTTTTTTACTTAATGCCTACGTGTAGACTACTGTAATCTGCAATCCGCCTGAATTAGTACTCACGAACATTGTTATCATTTTTTTAAAAGAATTTCCAATACTTAATGAATAGCCTAAAGAGGAGACGACGGTATCAGGTCACAAGGCATATCTACAACCTGCCCATTTATATTTTTTTCTCATTTCTTTTGTGTATATAATTTTACTTGCTAAAAACCCCATAATTTAATTATTACAACTTGTAAGCTTGTCTCTTTAAGCACACCAACCCTTTGCAATTTTTTTTATAATTATTATAAGTATATTATATACTGAAATATTCCCTTGTTCCTGAATTTTTTTTGTGTGCTTTCACCACATAATTAATATATATATATATATATATACCTATCCATATGTATCTGTACATAATAGAAAATGAAGATGAACGAATTGGAGAAGGACGTCATGTCTCTTTTTTATCAATGGATGGATATAGTCATCATCGTATTACTCTGTTTGTATTTATTTGTGGCCATTAAGTACATACATATTAATTTAATTATTAATATTTAGGTATTTTAAATTTGGCCACTGGTTGTATTAGTGTGCTATAAATCATTTAAACTTATTTTTCTTTCTCTTTTTTCAAAATTTACAGTGGACAATATTATTTTTAAAAATCTATGTGGTAAATTTTTTTTTTGTGTAGTATTTTTTTTACTCGTCGAATTAAAAAGGCAAAAAAGACGAGAGACTACACTTGGAATGTAAAAATTACATTGGATGTTTGGTTTAAAATTCAATACTTTTTAAGTGCATGGTAAAAGTTTCCTCATTCAAATTGAGGTTATTTTTTTTCTAAATTATTATTTGGTTCAAAGGTTACGTTTTTTTTAATAACGTTGAAATTCGTGATGCCAACGATTAAAGTCTATGCAAAATACGACGATTGATCCTGTTGCTAATCCAGCAAGTAGAAATCTGTAAAATAAAATGAACAATGTAAGTCGTTAAAATATTTTTATCTTGTCAATAAAATAATTATTATTTTATTTTTAATAAGTCCTTTTTAATTTACCTGTGGTCATGTGAAAGAGCAAGTGAGCGGACGGCACTGTCACATGCTGGGAATGCGTACAGCAAAGCTACAAAAATTTTAATATACAAATAAATTAAAATTTTATACTAGAATTTGAATTTAGTATATAAAATGTTTTGGAATTAAATTATACCCAAGGAAAATGTTCTCCAGACTTCAACAATTCCTTTGTCACCTCCAGTAATGAAATATTCACCATCACGACTGAGTAGCATACACTGTTAAAATAATTTGGAAGTGAATTAATACATGAAAATACTTACACAGTCATTAAATAATGTAAAATTGTTCTAAAACAAAAAGTAGACTAACATTAATATTATCGTGATGTGTTTGATGTCTTAAACGTCTTCCATTCATTGTAAAAGCAGCCACAGCTCCTTTTTCATATCCCACAACAACAATTCCTTCTCTTGACATTGTCACATTTTCTGGCCCTCTAAAACCATTTGGTGACTCCAGTGTCCGAAGTAAGTCACCTGTTTTTTTCAAATTTTCACAATTAATTTTTACGGCATATAATTTTTTACACATCATTTATAGCATTTTCTTGATAAAATATTTTTTGACACATGAAACTCACCAAAAGTTGTGTGAACAAGAACAGGACCATCTATAAATAAAAAGGATTAAAAATTAATTAAATTGAATAGAATAAAATTCATAGTAGAAATTAGTGAAAAAAGTAAAGATTCTTACTTTCAGAAGAGCTAACAACAAGACCCAATTCGGCAGAGATGACTAGAGCAGTGACAGGACTATCGTGACCTGTGAGGGTGGCTCTTGGAGTTGGATTATCTCCGTCACCCACAATCGCTTGACAGCGGGCATTCCAATGCCATAAAAGAACTGTACAGTCCACAGATCCTGTCGCCACGTAACAGTCACTTGTGATGTTGCATTCACTTCGGCCTGCAAAGAATTAATTCAAAATTACATTACACAATTTTAAACATTTTAGATATAATTATTTAAAAAAAATTTAATACCTAAACATGTCACCACTCCAAAATGGCCAAAAATAATTTGCACAATTTTTGCTGAAAAAAATTAACATATTTATAATTACAAAATAATTCACTAACGTACAGTAGACATTAGACATAAAATATTTAAAATTTCAAAAAGTTAAATACCAGTTTCAGTAGAAAAGACTCTAAAACTGTGATCCCAAAAACCACAAGCAATGAGAAATTTTGAGTCCACAGTGGTGACAAAACAATTTGATCGCATTTTCACTTTCTGGCTGAAATTGTCACCTAAATGTCTCTTTGCCATTTGATTATTAACTTGAGCTAGAACTGGATCCATCAAAAGTGGTAAATTTGATGCTACATTTGGTGCTGTCTCTGCAAAACTAGGTGAGTGTAATGACGCTGTAAATAAATAACAAAAAAAACAATTAAAATCATTCATAAATAAATATAAAAATAAATAAGTTTGAATTAAATGTATCACAGAATATAAAAATCACCAGAATAAGAAGAATTCCATTTATTCACAGCAAAATTATGACTACTCGTCACTGTCACCACAGATGGTTGTGGAAGTTGAGGATAACTGTTAGCAGAAATGTGACAAATGGGTGAATTTGACAAAAACTTCATAATCATGCAAACATCATCTGGTACAGCTGAGAACATCATGGGAGTCTACAAAACAAACATTAAATCATTACAAAATCCTCACACAAACCTCATTAATAAAATTAATCAATAATTATTAATTTTACCAGATGCATTGCAGAACTCCTAGGTGGATGCGGCTCCATGAGAAGTTGTGATGGTGTCTGTCCAAAATTACGAATTTGCGTTGCAATCGACTAAAAAAACAAACAAAAAAATCAGTAAATTCATTTCATAAATTTTTACATTTAAAAATTAAAAATAAAATTACCTCCAGCATAACAGGATCATTAATAGATTCCAAGTCCACACTGCCTTCATATGTCAGGTAGTAAAATACATTTGTGGCTCGTACTGCTTCAGGTCCTGTTTAAAAAAAACAAATCAATCGTTTTAGTAAAAAAAAAGAACGGTCATAGAATAGTTCCGAATGTAATCTACAAGATGGGGCTACATGTTCACTGAACTAATCCCCAACAAAAATTTGTGTTCACTGAAAATTCTGAGCACATCCCATGTCTACTCAAAATTGAATTCACATGTTAAAAATCTACAAAAGTCTCTTTCCTTTCAATTTTTGACTGTACAAATTAAGTGTAGGAGCTAGAAGTGTATTTTGTGGCCAATTAATTTCAGTGTGGTCGCCAGCATAATCATTTTCTAATAGCCAGAGACAGAGAGAGAGAGAGAGAGAGAGAGAGGACTTAAAAGTATAAATTCCACACATGCAAGGACCCATACAAAGAAGAAGAAAAAAAAATCCTCCAACTTTTCAGCATCAATGAAGGGCTCCATTAACTACTACCATACAAAAAAAGACACTCAATGTCTTCCATACGTTAACTAATTGTTGGTGTAATAGGGATACATTGGAAATATGACACTACAAAAATTGACTTGCCACTCACTCCCATTTATTCTCTCTCTCTCTCTCTCTCATACATTCATTCATAAATTGTACCCCTTAAAAATAAAAACTTTGTGACTTTCCACAGTCCTCCTGTCCTCATTCATAAACTTTTTTTTTTTTGAAATACTTTTATGAGCTGGCCTTCCCTCCATGGAGGGAAGTAAAAGTCGTTAAGACATCTCAAGTCCCATTACAAATATCTTGGTACTTCCTTTTTTAAAAAAATGTAGTCTCTCTCATTTTCAACAAGGAATTTTTTGACAAATGTCAACTCACAACTTGTCTCTTATTTCAAACAATTTTACATTTAAAAAAAACTGTAATCGGTACACCGTACACCATAAAAATGACAGAGATTAGGTCATGACAATAAAGTTTAAGAATATTGAAAGAATGAGGAATTTAAAATTGTTATAAATTTTAGTCTAAAACAAACACGGCTGCCAGTGCCCACTTTATGATTAATAAGGTCTACGGATAAATCTAGCTCGTACATCCATCTCATGTTGAGAGAGAGAGAGAGAGAGCGGTGCAACATAATCTGTAGAATCCATGACACTAATTAAGGAGTCTATCTTTTAAGGGTCTCTATATCAAATTGACCCCCTGCTATCAGTTCAAATGGAAAAAAAACTTCATACCAAAAACATACATCACACAAAACTGAGAGCACTGCAGGAGCGAGTCATAATTTGACTTTGAACAATAACAAGACTCCAATTTCTAGGCCATCCTCTCTACAAACTACTAATACTCAATCAGAAAATACTCCACAACCAAACAACTACAGGTAAAACCTAATCAATTTATTGTTGACTGATGATGGAAAACCATGTCCTGGGTGGTCAGCTGGTCAAGAGTAGAAATGTGTTGTAAACCAACAAAAAAAAGCTCTAGAGTCTAGAGATTTAACATGATGACAACTAATAGTCAAAACTCTTGTCTTGTTTTTCTCCAACTCAAAATTTATTCTCGTGTCCTTTCCTCATAATTGACTGACAACTTTTGTTTGTACAGTCAACTGTCACATGATCCCTTGAAATGAGAGAGAGAGGGGAATTTATGTGTAGCGCAAAATTATTATAACTAGCCCCATTCAAATCATCCATTGTACACACAACGAGAGAGAGAGAGAGCTCATAAAAATGAGAGAGCCGTGAAAGAATGGAATGTTAGGAATGGACCCGTCGCCGAGAAGTTGGATGATCAGAGTCCTTGTTTTTTTTTCATGAAACATATGAACTACCTTTTAGTACCTTTTCCTCCATGAGAGAGAGAGAGAGAGTAAATTGAGCATGTATTTAAAATATTAAATGAAATTATACAGCTGGACATCACAAACTTGGAGGCTCCACATATATCATATTAAAACATAAAGATGCAAATAGCTAACCAAAACTTTTTTTCCTTTCTCAACTTCCCTAATTTTTTCCCTCTTAATGAAACGTCACCAGGTAGAGAGAGAGAGACGCATGTTATAAAATTCTCAACGTTATGTATTTTTGTACATTCTGCCATTCTCCAACTTTCTCATCCTCAGACAGTCACCATACAACACCAAAAAAGAGGGCTCTCTCCATAAGAATGTTCCAAGTTGAATAATCCTTTTGAGGAAATGTACAAATATTTAAACAAAGAAATCCTTTTAATGAATTGAGGGGCGTTTACCATCATAAATGGAGAGAGAGAGAACTGTAAAGTTACATGAAAAAATCTAACATTTCTACTAGCCTCGGATTTTTACTCAATTTTAGAGAAAAAGTAAAAGACAAAATTTTGTGACCAAAAAAATCCTTTTTTTGTGAAAGTGCATAATACTGCACTTTTTAGTCAATATTAATTGCAAAAATTTCAACAAATCCAATAAAAAACAATATGTACGTAGTATACACTACGTTACTACGTATAACATCACAAAATTTTGGAAAAGTCTGAGCAAAAAAAAGAGTCTGAATATTATACAAAGTATACCGGATAGTAAAGAAAAAAAAGTCTGTCGCATTTGATTTGGTCTCACGTTTATAGAAACTTTAGGGGTAGACTCTCATGGGACGAAAAACTTTTTTTTTTTTGAAAATAGCCTTATTTCACGAAACATTTTTTCCCTCAACTCTTTTTCTTCTCTTGAGGAAGGAAAATGAAAGGAAAAAAAGTCGAGTTTTTGGCTTGTTTTAACATGGAAGGTACATGTGGTGTAATGTAATGTAATGTTTTTTTTTTGGTTGTGCAAGACCAATGGGAAGTAGCACTCACACTCTCGCATTTAGCTCATAACTCAAGTGGATGGTTGGCGGTATAAAAGAGGACAGGAATAAGAATCTTGAGGGCTTAAATTTAGACAAGAGACCATTATACATATATACATACATTGGTGATACTCTAGCATGGGTTGGATTGCAGATCCTGGGACCTACATGTAGTTGGTGCCCATGTAGTTAATGCCCAAAAATAAAAGTTTTTGTTATAAATAGGGGAGTTGTTAGGGCAAGATCAA
>JAQIVZ010004222.1:0-10778 GCA_034700945.1 Arrhopalites spinosus
AAAATTGTGGATTTGTGTTAACGTTGTTATAAACTCTAAAGTTACATATAGAATTATACGGCGGAAATACTAATTTGCGTAGCCCGCCGTGAACTAACTTGTGTACAAATAAATACCTAAGCAGTTGTATAGAACATGTAAATGATCTATACAATTATCTCATCAAAATTAAAATGTTTTCAAGTGGATCACTTTCATTTGGTGTTCAAGAGTCTTATTACAAGACAGGAAATATGATCACTCACCTTGGGGTCATTAGAAACCTTGAAAGCCAGACGTCAATTGAACGCAGCACAATAAACAAATAAATAATTAGAAATATTTTGTAAACTTGCTGGTTATTTATTTAATTTTTTTGTAGTTAAATGTGTCACTTATTTAAAGTTGGAAGAGAGATTAAACGCTAGTTTCACATTTTGAGTACTCATTCAGATCAATAGCACTAGCCTATGTCACTGAATGCATCCCCATGCATAAAATTGTCTTTTAACCAAGGATAAACATTTTGAGTACGCACTAAAAACCACTGTCAAACTAATCTAAAACACTAGTTAATTCAAATTGTAAATTAAAATAAGCACAAATATTGACAAAATATCACAATATTTGCACATTGCACGTACACTATAACATTGGTTTGTAGATTACTTGTTGAACTACTGAAAATCCACTTTTCAGCTGAATTTCAAAATGTAAACTTTTGACTTTATTTCAAGTAATCTGGTCACTTGTATTTGACAAAAAAAACTACGTGATTTTGAATTTGAATCCATTTCAAAAATATTCAAGAGATGACAAAAGATGTAATGCCTTGAGAGTACACGATCACAACTAAACAAAATTGAAGGCCCCATTGTCACACGACAACAGAGGTAAGTACATAGCGACGCAATAGTTTTGCATAGCCAAAAGTTTACATCCTTGCAAATGCGAATGTAGAGCCAAAACTATACAGGATGTCCTTCAATTTCCACTATGCTCACAATAATTTTAACTTTCATATAAAATATCACAGATTAAAAGGACTGATCATATGAGACCGGAAATGAGAAGATGAAAATATTTATTTCTTATATTTGAATATTTAATGAACCAAAGACACTCTTTATGCAATACAATGAATATAGCCACAAAACTTGTTACGTCACTTGAAATTGACCTCCAGTGAACTTTAAAGAATGCAATGCTTCGAAATATTAGATTTGCACAGATATTTGGTAACATAATATTTTTATTCCGCCGTTGTCAACATAATAAATTACACAATTTAATTTTTTTGTTCAAAACTACATGTGTGTGCAAACATACTAAACAAAAATTGGCAAAAAAAAACTTTAAAATCTCAGGGAGGCAAAACACACACAAAAAAACACACGAGAATAAAATCAATATTTAATAATAATACATAATAATAATACAATAGATTTTATAGTAAATAGAATAAAAGAGAAAAAATATATTAAAACCTAACTGTGGCAGTGTAAAATAATAATGACTTTGAAGCGTAAGTAAGATATTCACTCGTGTTGAACATGCATTGCTGTCACTCTTGTTTTAAAACAAGAGGTAAACAACAATAGTAGAAAATAATAATTGTAATTAAGGTACACTTGAACAAAAAAAAGAAAAGGAAGAACACAAAATTAGAATACTTGACAATATTTTTTATATGAATTTTTCTAAATGGGTTTAAAAACTTGAATTGAGCATCAATCTCCCATAAAAATATTTTTCATTAAAATAAACTAAAAGTTTTTTTAAAAACAAGATAAATCATCTTTAAGTATTAATACTTTTACGTAGAAATACATAATAGGCTAAAAAAATTGTTGAATTAATTAATTATTATAGCTCAAATTAGGCCATGTACACGAGCAAATGCAATGAAAATGAAATGATCAAAAAAAAGAGAAGATGAAACTGATAGGATGATGAGGCAGTCAATGAGGGGGCCTCAACATTAAAAAAGGCCGGGTCTTGGGTCGTGGGTATATTTTTTTGCATTGTTCGTGGCTCACGTCCTTTTTTTGTATTTTCACGGCATGATTTCATGACAGCCAGTAGAAATATGGAGACTGGAAAAGTTGGAATAGCTTCATTATGAGAAGAATTCAGAGTGACGTACAAATTATTTTAGAAAAGTATTTTCCTCATCCTTTTTTTTTTAAAAAAAGTCATAGGTATATGTGAGTCTTTTTTTGATTAGACTGCAGCTTCCTCCTGCATACAAAATAATAAAAATCAACCTGTCAACTCTACACAACAAGTATAATTATTATTACACACACGATGTTCATTATCCTAATAAAATCAACTTTTGTCCCAATGCATACAAGGAGAAGGAGGAGTTTTCAAGGGTGGAAAAATAGAATAGAGGAAACTACACAGCACAATAATTACTTAATGAATAGAACACAAATAATTAATTGATCCACCAAATGCATCTTATATTTGTATATAATATATGATGATTATATAAAAAATATCATCAAAAAGTGCTAAAGAGCAAGGAATTTGAACCATATGCTTGAAAAAGGAATCAGGCTTCATAAATTATTATTATCAACTTGGCACAGTTTTTTTTTAAAAAAGATTATGAACCGCTATAAAATGTATTTTGTTCAATTACAAATTTTGTATTCATGCTTTGTCAAGATGGAGCAAAAAAGGATGGAGGAGGAGGATTATGTACAGATATTGAGGCGTAAGATTGGAAAAAAGAAAAATTTTAAATGTTTTGAATCAATTTCTTTTAACAGGGCACCTCTTTCGTGTCTCCCTTTGTGGCAACGGGATCATAACAGTAATCCCTCGTGGATTGAGGCTTTGGTGCACGGAAAGCTATAAACCGAAAAAAATTATATTTTTTTAAGGTAAAGAACCTGGATTAATAATTGCAATTAAGATTTAGGATGAGTTTAGAAAAAATATTTACCATTTGAATAAAGTAAGCCAGCGACTGCTCCTCCAGCTAATAAAAAGAGAAATTGTTGTCAAATTACAAAACTTTTTATTTTATTGAAATTTATGAGAACAAGAAAACTTTCATGTCTCAACAGATCAGAATCCTGCTCTTACCACAAGGCCCCATCCAGTACACCTAAAAAAATAAATATTCCAAATTTAATCATTTGTCACAAATTAATACCATTTTAATTGTAACTAAAAATTAATTTTGACTAAAAATTTACCCAATGTTCAGTCCAAATACCCGTGATAACAGCAGGGCCAAATGTTCGTGCTGGAATAAAGTAAAATAACAGTTAAACTGACTGTCCTGTACTGTCTTTAAAAAATGTGTTTAAAATTTTACCTGGATTCATGGAGGATCCAGTGAATTTGATCTAGAGGAGTCATAAAAAATAAATGTATAAAATACTAGAATTATTAATGTAAGGATTAAAATTAATTACAGCTGCCAGATGACAAGCAGTGATGGAAAGTCCAATTGCAAGGGGAACTGATCCCTTGACATCATTTCGATTCTCATCACAAGCTCCAAATACAGTCAGTACAAGGACCAATGTAATGACAAACTCAATTCCAAAGGCCTGAGCTACACCAACATCTGCATGAGGGACGGTCATTCCCAAACTACCACCGTCTCCTGGAGTCAATGCCTATCCCAAACGTATCAATCATTACATTAAATAACAGACACCATAAGTTTCTTGTCCAGGAAAAATTAAATCATTTTATTGGTGAATCTATCAAAAATATTACCTTGAGAATAGCTGCACCAGCAATAGCTCCAACACATTGGAAAATGATGTACAAAGCTGCTTTAATGGGCTTAATCTTTGCAGCCACCAATTGTCCAACGGTTACAGCTGGATTTATATGACAACCCGAAATATGTCCAATAGCCTTTAAAATCAAAATATTCATTTTACTTAAAGTTCTTTCCATTTCTATTTAAGAGTCATTTTTCCAGACCAAAAAAAGGATTCTAATCTTTTAAGTCTATACAAGTGCTGTTTCCACAACGAACGATTCAATTCATATTTTCCCCATAGGTCACAACATCATAACTCACCCATTTAATTCACTGTGACATTTTTAATGGTTACTTTTTGATCAAACTTCAAAAAAATGAATGTGCGTGCAATTAATTGTGGGGTAGGAATAAAAATTCCTTGTACTCGTACAGTGTGTGTGTGTACAATTGAACGCATTTTTAAATATGAAGTTTCTATAGCTTAATCATTAATATAAAGAACATTAATCATTATGTGAATAATATTGAAATCACCTGAGCCATTGTAGCGACAGTAATACCAAAAGCCAATGAGATCTGGACAATGGATGGTTTGTCGGTGAGAGTACTTGGTTTAATTTCCTTGCCCGAATTGTCAAATTCAGCTGGTTTACCCCATTGCAAACAACTTCCACAGCCCACAAAAACGAGGACTAATGTTCCCAAAAACTCTGCCACGAGAGCCTTCCATACTTGACGGTCCTTTGCAATCTCAGTAAATCCAGACATGTCTCGCAGGGAAAATCCCATCTACAATAAATTAATTATTAAATTTATTAATTATTTCCACAAAATTAATTTCTACATTATTCTTACTCCACTACATAAATTCTTAAATATTTTCTATTCTTTACTCCTCTAATTTTCCAGACACACTCGTCAAGGTCTTGAAAAGACCAGAGTCAAAAATAAAATGATGAAATGTAAGACAAGAAAAAGAACAAGTTCAATCTTGCAAAATTTCAATTTGAAGCCATGAATAATTTTTTTTCTTCATTTACATGAATTCTCTCAAGTAGAGATACACACAAAGAAAAAGTTACTTCAATATTTACATTTTTATGGATAGGAACAAATACGAGAGACAAATTATTATTACAAATTATTTTTTATGCATGGACTATCAACAATCAACATAAAAATAAGCTCTCTCTCTCTCCATCTCACTTGTGAGTCTTCTGTCCTACTAATTTTGATGTAAGACTTTAGCTATACGATGGGAGGAATAATGAAACTAAAATCTTTGTCTGCAATAGTTTAAACTTTTTTTTGACATCATTTTGAAATGTTACATTAATGATGTAACTTTGGCGCATACACAAAAGACAAGCACACTCAAGAGAGTATGAACTTTGTATCTGTACAAGTCCATACTCCATACTTTGTATAATTGGTAATAACAATAATTTTGTTTTTTTTCTTCTCTTCCTCTATTTATTCCATACTCTCAGTCACAAGGGAGATTTGTAATGTAATGTAACATGTTGAAAATTCTCAACAATTTCTTCAACTGGAAAATGTAAACCTGAGCAAGACGAGAAGAGAAGAGTCCCAATTCCAAAATGAATGACGCACTTGGAAGAAAAATAAAATTAAAATAAGTGCGTGTCCTCAACTTGAACGCTTCTATGCATTTTGTATCGTATTTTGACAATAAACATACATAAATATAATATACCAACCAAATAATTTCTACCAACTCCTTTTCCTTTGTGTGTAGAGACTCAACTCTTAAACTCATCAGTGCTCATTCTTTTTCACTGCCTGGATTTTCCTATGCTAATTCTCTTCTTCTTTTTCTATTTAACAACCTTCAATGTAATGTACTCGTAGAAAACACACAAGGAGTTAAAAAAGCTATCAACACACATATACACCAGCCCCTGTTTTAAGATTTTTAATTTAAATTTACTAACTTTTTAACTGTACACATTCTAAACTATTTAGTTAATTATTATATTATACAGATATTACAAAATTTATAAATTATTTTTTATTAATAGAAATTCAGTATTCACTTTCACATTATTTTTTAAATATTTAACTTATTTTTCACACTTTCTCAATATTAACAACTAAAACCAAATTAATTTTCTAATGTCACAATTATGATTATTGAAGAGAGAGAGAGAGAAACTTACAATTTATTTATTTTCTTGTTTATGTATTCTTTGCCGGTCAAATATAAAGAGACAAAAAAATAGAGAGAACAAGAGACTTGACAGAAGATCAGAATGGGCAATAGTTTAAATTTAAATGAGGATCAAAAAATTTAAAATGCAACTGTCCGAGCGTTAGGGGGAAGTGAGTGTATCTTGTAAAAAAAGGGGGAATCAAGAGAGAGGACGGGAGAGAATGGTCGTTTGGTTGTATCTCTAACTGGGAATTTATTTTGACGGATTCAGTCCAACGACAGCACTTGACTTGATCAGTACAATCAAGTTGATGATGATCAGTCTAAAGGACAAAGTACCTCTACACTCCCTACTGTGTACTGTACACAAAGTCAGTAGGAGAGGATGGACAATACAGAGAGAGAGAGAAATGCCATGACAGTGTAAGGAGGAGATGGGCGAGGGAGTCAACTGGTGACAATCTAAATTCAGTCTAACTTAATTGTAAAATGTATTTATCCATAGATATATTTATTCACCATTTAGCTATTTATGATTAGTCTATACTATATCATGTGTGCATGTCTACGTTGAGGACAATTCTAGATGAGAAATATGTTCATGACCAAATGATTATCTTTTATAGGGATGAAGAGGAGGTGGGCCCGGGTGAAAAAAGGGATAGGGAGATGTTCAAATTCAACTGTAATAGGATAGGGTAGAACAAATAAAATCCAACTCAATGATCATATCTCCCTCATCATCATACAAGCAGAGACTATGCATGTAGATGCAATGAAATTTCATTTTATAATTGTGCTATTTATTCATATTACACATGTCCTCCGTGTAGTCTATGACTAGTGTACAATGAAGAGCACTATTATTTTGATTATTATTGATATTACTCTGGACATGCATTGTATGTGGAGGACAGGCAAAAAAAGTGATATTGTATCGATGAAGAGCCTCATGAGTTCGTCATAATTAATGGCCCTTATAAAAATTTGTATGCATTACACATCTAAATGCCAGTCCACTCACACAGTATAAGTTTAGCCTGTATTTTTATACTTGGAGCCATTGTTATTCCATCGACATTTTTATAGATAATCTAGTCAAATCTCATTTTTTTGTATATTTTTTTTTTTGCAAATTTCAATAATGAGACAGACATGGATCATGTCAATGTTCCATTTTTATGTCAACTCAATTTAATTTAAACAAAATTGAATAGACAGCTGCAAAATGTATTTTGTCATCAACGGAAATGCTTGGGCTTTGAATCACCAAAAGGGATTTTTATTAAATGGTGACTCGTCAAATATTCTTTAGTCAAGACATTTTTCATAATTTTACTCTACATATTTACTAGCCTACATAAACTCGTACAATTTACACAAATCAAGTCAAAAGATGTTAAACTAATTTTTGCCACTGTATAAATATATACAGATTCTACAATCAACAAATAAATAAATTTCAGTTGAATTCTACAGTTGGTCATAGATATCAAAATATAGCTCTGTCAATTTCAATCCCCTCTGTATCAGTTCATTAGCATAATCTTTATCATTTAAATAAACTTTTTTTTTGTCAAATTTATTTGTCACTCTATATGAATCATGGATAATATTTCAAGAGAAATGTTCATTAAGCTTTAAATGGAGTTTAGTAATAAGGAAATCTTCCTATTTCTTCCTCCTACTACAAAAATTTATCAAAAAAGGTTGCACTTACGAATACAAACTGTGATGTAACACATGGAAATACGAGCCATATGAGCCATCATGAGCTCAAAATAATAATTGAATAATGTGAAAAACTTAATATTAGCAATTATTATTATGTACACGTATATATATGTAATATAATATTGGCAATTCAGTTGTGCCAAAAAAGACGCACAATGTGCGTGCCAGACAAGGTGAATGTGAAAAGCCGCCAACGCATACTCTCACTCACTTCAATTATAATTATCATAATGTTCAATAAATGGCTTGTACAATGTACTCCCATACACATTTTTCAATTTTTCAACTCACACGTACACCTTCCCTACATTATAATCAAAGTCCATTCTCTCTTGTTTACTCTCTAAATGAAATTAAAAAACTAACAAGATACTTGATAAATGCATCGTCACAATCTCAAATAAAACCTACAGCATATCAAATGTGTTCCATGTCTATTGTGCGTGAGCATATGATTACTAAAAGCTCAAGAGTCTACTTTTATTAATAATATTCTTAAAACTTTAGTTCATTTTTGCAAATAAATTCTCAATATTTAATGCAAATTATTTTTTTATTTTTTTAAAAATCAACACATTGTAACTTTTATGACATGTGGACTACTTTTCACATGAACATTTCATGGACAACCCTTCAAAAAACAAGACTGGTAGAATTAGATGACCTCACGAAAATATTTAAAACTTTCATGTCATTAACAAGCTTTTATGTATTGCCATTGCATCGTATCGATAATGAAAAAAAAAACTTTTTTGAAAAACAATAATAATAAAAAAAACTAAGCTCGTGGCATCAATGTCCTAATTGCCTAATTGAAAGTGTGATTTTTGAGGGTATCGGCGTGGATAAAAGGCGACAAACTTTTCAATTATTACACTCTACAAGATAGGACAGATAGGCCAGTTGATTGGCGGGTGTTTACCATGATAATACATAATAAAATATAATAAAAAGATATTTTAAAGAGGTTCTATACTAATTATATATAATGTCAAAGTCAATTGTATATTATAAATTGAGTTTAAAATTTTAAAAAAAACATCAACTAGTCCAAAGTTTTGATGCCATCACCATCATTAAATTATATCTATTTCCAACGAGCTCATTGTGTAATTGTCGGCACCAAATTTTGTACAAGAGTCAAGAGAGAGAGACCAAGTAAATAAATAAATAAAATTGAAATCCTTTGCTATTTAAAATTAAATGACTGTTTACAAAGACTTGACCGTAACATGAGAGAATAATTTTTTTTTATCCTTTAGAACATTGAAAAACTAAAAAATGAAATGTCGAGTTTATACAAATACAAAGTCTTTTGTGAATAAAAAAATAAATAGTCGAGTGAATATTCAACGATTAGACAATATTAATTGCACTATAGCCGACAATAAGAAGAGGCTTATGATTGGGATAACGACTTTATGAGCTGATTAACTTGTACAGACTGTGATCTGTACAAATAACAAGAAAAATAGAATCAGGTTATCTTCTCCATGCCCATTGCATACACCGTCAATTTAAACGGACGGGGATGAAAGGAGGAGGATAAAAAAAAATATATTGGATTGAAAATCCTTGATGTATTAAATCTCGGTCTTGACGTTCACGACTGTGTGTGACCAATTTGACTTTGACTTTGGCAAATGCCGTCAGCCGTCAACCAATCACAGGATAATAAATAAGGGCTTGAATGCTTAAACAGAGAATTTGTGGTGATATGATATGACCATTGCAAAATAAGGAAGAGAGAGAGAGAGACTTGTTTAGAATAGAATGGACTTGAATTACAGGGAAGATAGAAGAGAATTGAAATATCCCAATGAAGGGAAGAACAAGGGTAATAAAGAGATGCAGTCAATTGAGAGATATGAGTCACATTCTGTATTGCATCCAATAGAGTTTAACTGCTCTAATTTATGAGACTTGAAAAAAATCCTTTCAATGAATCAAGGAACAATGAATTAACTCCGTCAATAATGCTAATAATGTATGCATCCCCATTCTTCTTCCCTTTCTACGAGTACACGAGGAGTTTATTGTGCACTTGGTTTTAACTCGACTAGTGACAAGACTTTATTTCTAGAAAGAGGTTCAAGTCTGACTGACGACGTGACAAGGGGTAAATGACAGTGGTCAAAATTTAAATGAATGTATAAAATCAACGTATACTTAACCCAATTCATTGTTCAACCAATTTCCCTCATTACAACTCCTCTCCCATCCTCACTTTAAATCTCTTCCCATTTTTAAATCAACCCTGAACTTTTTCAACTATATAACTGTCCTATTCATCTGAATGTAAACTTATAGTTTAATTATGTCATAATTTATTTTCATTCTACTCCCCCTAAATTTTTCAACTCTTTTATTTTTACACACCACAATGAGCTACTCCCACAATCAATGAAACTTGAGTCCCTTTTTTTTCTACATGTGGAATATGTAAGAAACAATTTTCCAATCTTATTGTGTAACAATGGAATGTAACAATGGAATGTAACAATGAATCAATGTTTTGTTTGAATATTTTAACTCTTGTAATAATAGGATATGAAACCTTGATCTTGAGCTACACTTACTTGTTGTTTAAACTAGAGTTACAAAAAATAAGAGAGAGAAGAAATCATTTGTATTCATTTTGAATGTGTTCATCCTTCTCCTGTAACTCATCATCATCAAAAATGATGATGATGTGACCATCCCAATGAGACAGGATAAAAATAAGGATAAAAATAATTTTGATAATATAATTATGTAATTGACATTGTGTATAATTTTTTGAGTGTGTTTAAAATTTACATAATTTTTTATTTTATATGTAAGTAATTCCAAAAATGGTATTTAACTGTTTTTTTTTTCATAATATAATAAATAATGTTTTTCTTTGATATCAACTTGTTCAATATGATTTTAAATACAATTTAATTATCATGTGTACAATAATTTTATATACGAGTACTTGTCAAAGGCGAGGGTCAAACAAAGGACCAATGAAAAATGATTTTTTTTATTCCTTGTATGGTCTTGCATCTTTTTTTAGAAGACTGCCATCACTCTTAAAAATAAAAATAAAGAACACTATGGCCTAAGTAATTAGTTTGGGCCCAGTTTCCATAGATTTTACCCACAATTCATATTAAAATAAGTAGCAAC
>JAQIVZ010004223.1:0-10777 GCA_034700945.1 Arrhopalites spinosus
CAAAAATTTACAATGAAATATCGCTCTGTTTTTCTGTTTTCTCGCTCTCGCTCGGCTATGGAAACGCACCTTTATCTATATATATATACAATGTATATGTATACCGCCTTATGTTTTGTCATATTGTTATTGTCATTGTTATGATCGTTTCAATGTACAGAGAGAGGGAAAAACACAAAATAAAAAAACACTTCTAATGTAAAATAATGACTTGACTGCATCTCATTAAACATTACTTACACTCTTCATTTATCCATTAGATGAAAGAAATATGAAATTCTTTTTTTTCTTCTAGTTTTATTTATTATTATAAAGCTAGTAGGATATGCAATGTGGTCATAAAATAAAAATTATTGAAAAAAATTCCTTTACAATGTTTGGACATTTTAGATTGATATTTGATATACAGAGAGAGAGAGAGAGAGAGAGAGAGACGACTTTTATTTTTCATTTTGTAAGACTTGACGCCGCCAAAAAGGTAAAATAAATTTTTTGTATTGTAATAGCTGTAGAGTCTAGAAAAATTTTGTGACAGAGGAGGACCCCAAAAAATCAAGAGGAAAGGACGAGATAGAAAGAGGAACATAAATTAACTGTTGCGGTGATAGTAATTGTTATTTTCATTTTGTCAAGTTTCAAGCTTGCGACTTTTTTTCTTTCTTTCACATATATAAAGTATATGTACAATAACCAATAAAATAGACAAGATGAATGATAAGCATGAAAAATACTTTAAGCAGGAAGGAGACATGGTCCTTTCAGTACAAAACCAAACACTCAGAGGAGAGAGAGATAAGAGAAAAAAAGTCGGATAAAATTTTAGGAAATCCTTACATGACAATAAATTAACACTCATGTCAATACTTTTGGGACACAACATGATCATGACGCGAACCATGTCATACAAATCCTTTTACCCCCCTCCATCTTTATCAATATATATTAGGTAAAAAACATTATTAATTTTTCAGGTTAGAGTGGCTGGTCATCAATTTTACATATGAATGTTAAATATTAACTAAATGACAAGGATGCACGTCAAATAGCTTTCAACATGTACAAATAATTTTCAAATCATCATCATCTCACTCAAGAAACATCACAACAAGACAAAAAAAATATTCTCAGGCCACTTACTACAAAAACGACTTGACTTTAGTATCAAAGCCTATTTATATAAGTTTATAAAAAAATAAATACTCTCTCTCTTTATTGTGTACAAACTTTTATTTTTTCTCGAGCCTAAATCCTTATTTTTACAAGTACATGTACTCATTAGAAGGGATTCAAGTTAAAAATATTATATTGTTGCATGAGATGAATACAGAAAGACAAAAAAATGGGAGAAAAAAAATCAATTCTCTCTCAGTCTCTCAATTTAATGTAAAAAAGAGCGAGTATACATAAAGGATAATAATTTAAGTGATGTAGTAATACAAGATAATCAGATAAAATAGTAAATGAGGCATGAATGAGCCTGCCTCCTCTCATTCATTGCAAAATTGAGAGAGAGAGAAAAAAAGGAGGAATAGTGATTTGACTCATCAGAGCTATGTTTTGTTCAAGTCTTGATCATAAAATATATTATTGTGAGGCTATTATATTACCTACAGGCTGTCCCATGGACAGACACAAATGTGGGCCGCTTATGCTGACGGCAGACGAGCTCACACACAGAGAGTCAAACATTAAGATTAGTGTTGGATAAGAATGGGTAAGCTAACTCACAAATTTAATTTAATTTCATGTCGACACGATAAACTTGTCGACATTCCTTTCTACGTAGTCCTCACAAGTCTCTGGAAATTCCTCAAACAATTTTTTTTCTCTTGATCACTCAAAATGTATAATGGACACATGTTATAAAACAAGTTAAAGAATGATGAATGTCATAAAATACCAGTAAAAAATGTCAAAAATTTCTGCACGTAAAAGAATAAAGAGTCTATTGAGTTTACATAATACATTTAGTTACATTACCAACTCGTTCTTTATTTTTCATTAAGAATCTTAATTGTAGAGTTTGTAGCAGTAGTACCATTTTATATTGTAATAGACAGAGAGAGAGAGAGAGAGAGAAGGGGGAAGAAGAATTTGTTTTTTTTGAAGGATAAAACAATGAGATAAGTACATGACGTATGGGGCTGTAGAGAGAGAGAGAGAATGGAATTCTAATGGGGAATTGATCCTTTTCATTTTGTTCTCCCATCTTTTTTAACATTTAAAAAATGAAAAAACTTTCTCTCTTTTCCTGTAATGTATTCTCAGAGGTCTCATCTCTCTGTTGGGCTCCCCCTGTCAATGAAGATTGAGGATGAAGAAGAAGAAGAGTCGAGAATGCTCATAGTCCACACTTGTTTACAGTTCAAGTTTCTTGTCATTTAGAAAGTTTCATGTGGACATTACATTTTAAAAATAAAATTTATTTTTAATAAAAAAAACCAAGAGAGAGACAAATTCATCTCCATGTCCATGTACTAACACACACTCAACCTCAACTAGTATATGCATGCACAATCGCACACAATAAAAGACATTTTGACATAACAATTGAGAGAGAGACAAACCGGAAGATCCACCAAAAAAAATTATAATAATAATGATGACTTGTGGAAACTTTGAGGGACTTTGTAGACAATTGAAAAGACGCAACGCATGGGATTTTTTTTCTCTCTTTTCTGTAGTAGAGCCTCTACTGTAGGGGGAGGGGAAAAAAAGAGTCTTGTTTATAGAGACTCTTGGTCATCTTGATAATTTGAATATCCTCTTGTTTCATTGAGTATTAGATAAATTTTGGTTTTGGGTTCCTTCTATACTTGTAAATATTTGTAATATATATTAAAGATTGTACATTTTATACACACTATAACTAACTAGAGATGCCGACAAGGTGTCAATGGAGATGACAAGGACCCATGACTAAGGGAGAGAAATATTATCTGATCATTGTAGTTACATAGTTTTATAAGAATGAGTAGGTACATGAGATGAGGAGACTCCCTTATACTCATCATGAGAGATAGTAATGAAGGAGAAGACGAAGAAGAAGAAAAAAAGTTTAAATTTGTCGACCTAATTCCACCCAGCCTTGTTCCTCTTGTAGTGTAGTGTCTTGTAGTTTGATGTCGGGTGTCAAAGTGTGATCAACTCTACTCGTGTGCACATCATCTCATTCAGTCTGTCTACGGACATCAACCGTTCATGTCATAGTCCAAAGACTTGTACACAACTCAAAAACATTAAACATTTATTGTAAAGCACTTCTTCTTCTTCTTAGCCAGTATGGCATTCTTTACACAACTCTGTCTCGGACTCTTTCTACTTATTCAGGTGGGTACCATTGTCAAATCCTTCTTCTTCTTTTTTTGTGACTAAACTCTTGAGAGTTTTCAAGTTGAGAGTCCTAGGACAAGATTTTTTTTGCATTGTTATTTGTTTGTCAACTCTTGTTAACTTGTCACATTTCCATTTTTTTCTGACTACACAACAACAAACTTGACAGCAAAAAAAACGAAAGTTGAGACCCGGTTCTTTGTGGGATAGAAAAGAAGATTTTTGATTACTTAAAAAAATATTATTCTACAATAATTGTCTGTGTTGATGTTGTTATTGTGCCGCGGGTGCTCTTTTTTTTGTGTGTAACATCTTCATTTTCGTTTTGAGAGAAAACAAAATTGAACAAATTATATACAACTTTTGCTCCAATTATTTTTTTTACAAGTGTCTTGTCGTGTCTCTGAGGAATAATGATGAAAAATATGTATTCTATTCCGTGTATGTAGGTAAATGGTCAAGGAATGCAACACAATTTACCTGACAATTTGGAAATTGTCGACCCTCAGTCACTTGGACTAGCCGGTGCGGATCTTGACAAATTTCTTGGCAATGTTAAACTCCTTCCAATTACCGGGTAAAAAAATTATTGTATATACAAATGGCTATGTAAATAGAAATGTAGAAATTTTAATATTAAAAATTGAATGAAATTTTTTCTCAAGAAATGGACTACTCCCCAAAGACCCCCATACAAAAACACAAATTTTGACGGTTGGGTTTGAAGGGGATGAAGGATTAAATTTGGATGATTTCGAGTTACCCTCTGTGGATGGTCTCCCCGACTCAGAGAAAACAGTGGCTCAAGCTGCTTTCAGTAGATTTCAAGAATTTTTCAAAAATCCAAACAAGTCAAAGACCATTATTGAGGATGAGGATTTGATTGAGGACACTACGAGAGGAGATGTCAAAAGAATTTTGACAACTTCTACCACCACAACAACAACTCCTGCTCCAGTTATCACTACTACTCCATTGTCACGACGACCTGTGTACAGACCAAGAACTCCCACGTACACAACCACACCAAAACCTTACATTAGTCGAACAAGGAAAATTAAGAGACCAGGGACATTTAGGAGAACAACAACCACTCCAGCCACGACTACTGCTGAGGCGTCAGCTACAGAAGTGTACAGTTCATCCTCCACAGAGTCTGTACAATTAAATGGTAAAGACAAAAAGGTTGAAGAGTTTAAACCAGAACAATTTCAAGACTATGCAAGCATCATTAAAGACTTGCAAAGTGCTGGACCACGTGGGCCACCCACAAATTCTCAAAGTAGTGATAATGAAGGAGCCCCCATTGGACAATTGGGTTTTAAAGTTGTCCATGAGCCAGGACATTCTGGTCCACCAATTTTTGAGTTTGGTGACTCACCAGTAAACAAAGAGTCGGTGAATAGTCGTAAAAAAGTTCGTCCAGTCATTTCCTCTGCCACGACAGAGAGACATGAGAGTGACAATGGGAATACTCAATTGATTGACTTTTCCAAACCCAATGGTGGTTTTGGTAATAATAATGGCCGATTTCAGAGTCAGTCAAAAGACCCTCAAGGATTTTTGACCAATAATTCACCCAATAGATTTAGTGCTCAAATCACCAATACTCAATTCTCTACCAATGTTCCACAACAACAACTTTCCAATAATAATAATCAACAGTTTAATCAAAATCAACAGTATCAACCACAGTCATCAGGAGAGTCTACTCAACATCTTCCTCCCAAAGTGAAACCAACCTTTGAACAAATTAGTGCTCAACCTGTTGGAGTCCATGTCAGTTCGGGAAAAGTTCCATATCAATTTCCCCAATTTCCACAACCTCAACAACAACAGTTACCAATTTTACAAAATCAAATTTTTAATGTTCAATCCCAACTCCCACCCCCACCTTCCCAATCCCAGCAGACGGGTCAAGTTCGTTTCCCAAATCTTCCAACTCCACAATTAAACTCATTTCAGAGACAGCCACTTCCTCCTCCTCCTCAACAACAGCAATTACAACAGCAATTACAACCAATTTTTCAACAAAATGGAGCTAGAATTCCATATTTTCAACAATTTCAACCCCAACCCCAACAGCATCAAATTCCCATTTCAAACATTCCATTACCCATTCAACAGAACCGTCAACCACAGGTGCAACAACAACAATTTCAAAATCAATTACCACAACAGTCTCAAAGACAACAACAACAAATTCCAGTACAAAATGGAGCCATAAATAATCAACACCAGTCAACCAATAATAATAATAATTTAGTTCCAATGAGAGTCTTTAATCAACCACCTCCACTCCTTGTGAATCAAAATTTTTTGAGTCCAAATATTGATGAGAAATTTTTATCTAATACAGAGATGCCCAAGCACATTGTGAGAAATCCAATCAATTTATTTGCATCCTCACAAAATCCAATGGGAATTAAACCACCTCAAATATTTCCCTTGTCCACCATTGAGAATGTGATTCATCCCAATTTTAGTCACAATCGTTTCTTTGTCCCACCCAGAAATCAACAGCAACAACAACAACAAAGGCCCCTTCAACAGCAGCCACAACAACAACAACAGGGGACCCTTCAACAACAGCAACAACAACAACAACAGGGGACCCTTCAACAACAGCAACAACAACAAGGGACCCTTCAACAGCAGCCACAGCAACAACAACAGCAAAGGCCTCTTCAACAACAACAACAAGGGCCCCTTCAACAACAGCAACAACAACAAAGGCTCCTTCCTCAACAGCCACAACAACAAAGGCCCCTTCCTCAACAGCCACAATATAATAATAATAATATTAATAATAATCAACAACAGCAGCAGATAAGACAACAAGATTCGTCAGCAAGTCAATTGAATTTCATTCAACAAGAACATAGTCATCGACCACAAAGTCATCATCAACATCATCCTCACTTTGTCTCTCAACAGCCGCCTCATCACTTTTCAGCGAGATCGTCGGCAGGAGAGTCTGTAATTGATAAGAATGCGGAAGCTCATCAATATGCAAAAAATTTAGCGATAATTCAACCAGCATCGTTAATAGGAACTTTCTCATTGAGTCCATCTCCTCGTCGTTCACAGGAGAAGTCAGTCTCCCTAGGTTAATTTAAATAATCGTAATATAAATAAGTCATCTATGTAATATATTAAATATATCTATTTTCATTCCCTATTTCTGTATAAGAGGCTCCCTTTTTTATTGTGTATGCATGGTGTATGCTTCCAATGTTTGTGATGTGTGTATGTGTGTACCTATGCAAAATGTACAACTGTAAAATGAAACTCGAGAAGTGAGTGTGAGAGAGAAAAAAAGAAATTCTGCTTTGAATAAATGCTACAACTATTTTTTACCTACAACTTTATCCTCTCTTTTTCTTTTTATTTTCTACACAAATTTTTCTATTTTTCAAGCCACTTTTACACACACACCACTTTTGGCTACTTGTATATAGTCTTTAACTAATTAAATGTCATCTATTAAATGTATCCACATTATTTACTCCCCTTGCATCTTTCTGCATCATCAAATTTCAAAAACAAAATAGTACCAACAGGTTTTAAAATTATAAAAATTATTTGTTTTTTTTCTTCAACATTATTCAAGTTAAATTCCAAACCTCCTACTCACCAAAAAAATAATTTGACGAATGTGTCATCTACAATAAGTGAGGATGTATTGACAAGGTGAAAAAGAGTGAGGAAAAGTAAACTAATAAAGTAACGCAAGTGGATGGAAGGAGAGCTCTGTGAGTTTGTCATGTATGTCAAGTATTGCCTCATTATTATTCTACTGAATGGGCCAGTCGTATTTAGTGGATGATGGCTCTTGGGCGTGTGTGAGGGGTATCCATTAATACCCATCATGATCCTTCACAGATTGGCACATACCGTTAAAATTATTCTAATTCTCACTCTATGTGTACCTTGAACTTTGTTGTGTGACATTTGCAATTAAATGTGTCACGGGCCTGCAGAATTATATGTGCAAATTATTATTCTGTACATATATTATATATATTTTGCACAGATTTATGTAGCCTATTTTTGTTCTCTTGATCAAATCTAGGACTAACAAATTATATAATGTAGGGAAGTACATATGTATGATTATAAATCATAATAATAGAATTATTCCATTATTATCCAATGGATAATATCCATTGATTTTGACAATTTGATTTGAAAAATATTTTTCAGAGAAAAGAGAAAAAAGGGGAGACGAGAGATTGGGAGGTCATTGTCAAAGTAAAAAAAAGGAGTTAATTGGTGGTTAGTTGAGAATTTGTGACATGATAAATATTTTTTTTTGTATAATATATATTACTACATGGTGTAGTATCTTAATTTTCAATCTTGGTTATATCTCTTGATTGTTGATTGACATGCAAAGGTGAAAACTTAAACAAGTTACTTACAACATGCTTCTTGGAAGTGAAAATATTTGACTTTGTTTTTTTTCTTTGTCTTTTGGTATAGGGATTAGAGGTTTCGTATGAAGAAAATGAGAGAGAGAGACAAAAAAGGTAAACAAATTATTGTACAAATGTGGATGAAGAGACGAATCATGTTGTATAAAATGTGAAATATTTAATGATGTATGTGTGCAGTCAACAAGAAGATATAGAGAATTTGATAAATAAGGGAATTTGAAACTTGGACAAAGTTGTATGGTAATTCAAACTAAAAACATTGAACTTTCATTTTCATTCTTTTTTGTACAATACAATTTGTTTTTATATTGGGTACATATAAATACATATTACCTACATACAGATAGAAATCAAACAAATCAATCAAAGAAAGGAAAGATATCAGTATAATAAACACATAAAGAAACTTGATTCAAGTTGAAAACCGGATAGCGATCATCATCTAATTGCTCTCAAGTCAAGCCGATTAAAAAAAAGGAAATAAGAAAATTGTTTGTAGATTGGTCTGGTCAGTCTTGCTATTTTTCTTTACAAGAGGCAATATTTCTGGGAATATTTTTTCATGTCTCAATATGTCTACTAAGGTACTAATGTGATGTCTCTATAAAGTCTGGTTTAAATTTTACGAAAAAGACATTTAAATATTTCAATTTAAAAGAGGCATGATGATTAAATATGACTGTCAAATTTTGAACAGGTCAAATTCATAGAAAACTGATTTTTAAAAAACTGACTTGACCAGTAGTCATTTTTTTCAGTGCTTAACGTCCTCTACAAACAATTGTTAAAAGTAGTCAGTGCTTCTCCTTTCCTTCTAGACGGAGACACGCACTAACTATAAAAAATTAACTCTCTTCAACAATTAACTTTTATACGGTAAGCTTGTTTAACATGTGCGAGACTACTTAAATTACTTGAGTTACTTCTAAAATTTATCTTTAAACATTGGATTTATTTTCGATTCTTCAATGTTTCAAAGGCGGGGATTATTTTTAAACTCGGGAAAATATTTTAAAAAAATAATTTGTGAACAATGTTAGTAATTTTAATCTCTCTTTTGAGCTTGCATTAGAGTTAAAGTGAAAACATAAAAATTGATTAGAGTACAATACACGTAGGGATTGTGACTACAAAAAAATTACATTTCAAGTGGATAGGAGTAAATAACATTAATGTAAAAAAATAAATTATCCTCGAGTTTTACACAAGAAACAAAATCACTCTTAAAAAATGTCATCATCCTCTGACGAAGATTCGTATGGGCCAGCATTACCACCTCACATGCTAAAAAATAAGAAAAAGGATGAACAAGAAAAGGGAACGTAAGTTAAAGTTTCATATATCTTGACAAAGGATAAATATTATATGAATTTTTAGTCAAAACTTTTAACTATGTATGTTATTAGACTTTTTGAGTATATGGTATGTATGAAAAGAGAATATTAATGTTGGGTTAAGAGTAAAAGCGACAAACAACGGCTATTTGTGAATAATAATATGGATTTTATACATGTGTGATACAGAGAAGATTTTTGTCTGTCCTTATCTTCTATAGTCCTTACTTGCCATAATGTATGAATGCACGTATAGAGTAAAAACCGGTTTTCTGCTTACAACTTTTGCGAGTCTTACGACCTACGATCTTCTAAAAATTGATATATGTGAAAACATGTACAAGAGTTGTGCTTTATTATTTTCTTTCTTCTTTTGGTAAGGGTTGGTTGTTTAAAATGTATACACACACATGATAATGTATGCTCACATGTTGTTTGAGATTGAGATTCGAGACTTGTAGTCGTGAAAAAGAAATCAAAAGTAAAATGTGTATTTGTAGGTCAGCAGCGTTAGGAGTAGGAGCGTTTTTTATTGGCCCTGGTCTGCCTGTTGGTTTCAACTCTACGAGGATTATGACTCAACAAGAAGAACTTGATGAACAAGTCGACCTCTTGCCAAAAAGAAGACCAGTGACCGCTACATCTACTACTACAGCCATTGGCGTCACAACAGACCAAGACTATGGTGAACCTGCTACATATGGTTGTCGTAGAAAAGTGAACGCGACTCCAAATGTTGTTGGTGCAGCTGCAAATGAAAGAGAAGATGAGAGTCATAATTATGATGACTTACCATCATCATCTGATGAGGAAGATATATGCGGACCCTTTCCACCTGACCACCCAAAAGCTAAAATATCTTATGGTGGGGATGTCTTCGTGAGTAAGGAACCCAAAGCAAAACCTAAACGTGAGGAATGGATGTTGGTGCCCCCGAAAAACAAGCCCATTTCAAATTTAACTTCTCGAAAGTTTTTACCCCGTTCACTTGAGACCAGAAATGATGAGGATGATGAAACCAATGCGGAACAAGATTTGAAGGAAGAGTTTGAAGCCAAACTCATTGCCAATCGAGATGAACTCATGTCTAATTTACAAAGTGAGAGTAGTAAGAGATCATCGGAAAGTTTACTCGAATCTCATCGGAAAAACTTAAAAAAGCGGAAACATGACGAGTCAAGTAAAGACAAAAAAGAACGACGACCTTTTGATCGAGACAATGATTTAAAAGTGTTTGGATTGAATCCTGATGACAAAAAACGGTTCATGGAACGTACTAGTTCAGAATTAAAAGGCAAATTTTCACATGGTAAAAAGTCTGGTAAATTCCTCTAAGTTATTTTTCCTTTGTACATCAAAAAAAAAGTTTGAAAAAAATTATTATTCTATATATTCATTATTTAAAATTTTAGAAACTAAATGAATTAAATATTAGACTAACGTTACCAACTATAAGGATGATATTATGATTACCTATATTACAATATTATAGCCAATATTATACTTTATGTACAATACAACTTGTATGAAACAATTTTTCTTAAAGATGTCTACTACCTACATACATCATAACATGTATAAATATGATAATTTTTCGCAAAAAAAAAGTGTTCATGAAATTAATTACTCATGATTATTTCTTTAGTGGTTAACTTTATTGCAAATTTATAT
>JAQIVZ010004224.1:0-10776 GCA_034700945.1 Arrhopalites spinosus
CGTTCCCGAGTTATGAAGGTTAACTCGGAAGGGATAGGGCTGACCTCTAGGAGGTCACCTGATCTGACCTTAGGAAGCCATTGCGAAGCCAGATCAAGTGACTGGAAGGTCAGATCAGTTACAGGAAAAAAGTTGCTGCTAACTTGACGCCCATCGAAATCTGCATCTCAGAGGCCACTGATGAATAAAAAAACATGTTCTTGTGGCAAACCAACTTTAAAAGGGGTACAATACTACAGGGAATCCGATTCTGACGTCAGATTCTTGATTAGGGGCGCTCTGGTGAGAAAACCCGGGTATTTTGCCCCTAGGCCACTGATGAACGAATTTCCCGTGGCCCTAGAATAGTCTATAACGTGTCAGCATATATCCGAGTATACCCGGGTATTTTTGGAATTTAATGTTTCCGGGGTCACACTGGGAGCCACTCTCACGCCACTGGACACCCCTCAAGAATTTAATAATGTTGAATGTGTTGGCATGGCGGAGGCATCAAATAAAAGTTTATTTAAAAAATAAAATGCTGGTAATTTCGAGTTTTTCCAAAATAAATTCAATTTCATTGGTTTTTACGAATATTTTGAAATTCATTCATTTTCATTGGTCCAATCGAGTATAAAAGAAGCTGCCAGCAATATGTTTTTACATTCTTCTCCAGTTTCTCAAATTGTGTTCTTATACTGTGACTTATTTATTTTCCTAGGATTGCTCAGTTGTTCTAAGTAGCGGGCATTTTTTGTCAGTTTTGTTTTAAATCGTTTGTCTACGTTTGAGTTGTGTTAGCGTACTTAATTTGTGTTTAGTTACTTGTTTTCAACCATTATTTTCACCTGGGAAAGGAGAGAGAGTAAGTTTTCAAATTGTGCAAAATTATAATAATTATATGTAGTAATTGAATTGTCGAGATTATTTTTTTCGTTGATGGTGACCCTTGAATTTTGACCTCTATTCATATGTTTCATAGGTTTACTAGAATTGCTCAAGTCGTTCCAACAAGGGGTAAAGAACCGACTAATGAATTTGAAATAATTTAAATTGTGTCACGCACGATAAAATTTTCTCCGTGAACGGAATTAATCGTGAGTGGGCTCGTTGAAAAGCCCTGAAAATTATGGTAAAAAAATGGGTCAGAGAAATTCCCAAAGTTGCCATGTCCAGGTTGACCGGTCCTTGTCCAGGCCCAAGTGGCCATAAAAATTGAATTGCTGTAAAAGAAATATAGATGTGCATATATGGAGAAACGGAGCGATAGTAATGAGTCGAATTAAAACTTTTCTCACACATCAACTCATGGGCTACTCATTTATGCCTTGAATGATGGACGTGTCCACTTTTCTTTTAAAAGTATTTGAACACAAATGGATCCATCAATTTTTTGTCAAAAATGAAATTCTCGTGGATCCACTTGTGTCACTTGACTGTAAAATTGTGTCCGTGCTCCGATTTGGTCGTACGAGGGCTCACACGAAAGCCAGTTCCCGGTCACGGTTTTGTGCCTCATGATCTAAAATGTTCACCATGTCCGAAGTTGACACAGGGGGTGTCCACTCCTATGTCAACTTTGGACAGGGTGGTCAAAATTACACGTGTGTGGCGTCATCTTGACAGGAATCTTACTGGTGTTTCAACAAGCCCACTCACGAATTAATCTAACCACGGGGGCGTGTTTCTCGTCCTGTGACATTGGTTTAACCTTCACTTGATGTGGGTCCAGTCATGTCACATGACGAGAAACTCGCCCCTGTGGTCCAATTTCTTTGTAAGTGGGCTCGTTGAAAAGCCACTAAAATTCCCGCCACGAGCATATGCCACACAATGTTTGACCAGCGGAAATTCACTTTGCTGGTGGGATCCGGGCATTAAATGACTGTAAAAGCCCGGGACTATTTTTCCGGGTGCCCGGATTAAAAATCTGAGTCTAAATTCGGGTTCCCCATATTGTGTTTCCGTATGGGAGTAGTTTTGGAGCACAGAAAATAATTTTGACAGTCACCAGTGGTCCGGGGACAATAAATGCGCGAAAATACCAGGGTTTCTTCGCCCGGAATGCCCGGATCAAAAATCTGAGCCCGGATTCGAATTCCACGGTTGATTTTACCCCTGTAAAGTTGTTTTGCTTATTGTTTTATTCAAAAATGCGGAAATTCCAGCTGGGACGGATTTTGTTGCTTAAGCGGTATAGTCCTTTGTAGCTGAAAATGGAATAGTGCCAATTAAGGAAACTCTGGAAGAAATTTTTATACTTAAAATTTGTTAACGGGTTCCCAATTTTATCAACTAATTGTAATTCAGTTTCATTAATTTTCAACGCTCTGAGCCTGTGAACAATGTTAATGGGGAAAAAACTGACCAACTCGCTTCTTGTAGGCCAATTGGGGAAGAGTGTGTTGAGGAAAGCTATGAACATGGACAATTTTGACAACAAAGTGTCGATTCGAACCATTCTGAAAGATAAAATCAAAATTTTAATCTCGACTAAATTTTAAATATTTTATACATTTTTTAAAAATTGCTTTAAAGTCGTTCACACTTTTCCCCAACAAGGTACGACAAGTGATGAATTTGAGGGTCATTCAGCCACACAGTGTAAATACAAAATTATTATGAATTGAGATTAAAATTTTCGTGATAAAATCGCGTCATATTTTCTTACCCGAAATCGTTCACCGATGACAATGCTCCAAATGGAATTGACAGCAGAAGCCGTGAAGAGACCCTGAATTTTAATCCTACAATTTTCTTTGATGTTATTCCTCATGAATTCCAAGAGATCTGAAATTTCTTGTTGGATTTTATCCTCGATGGTTCTCCCATGGGCAAAGTCTTTTAAATTCCTGGCTATGAACTGACGTTGTTCTGAATGGTCCTTCCCTTCCGTCCACGACAATCCTTTAATTTCAATTAAAGGATCAAGTTTTAGTTTTCTTCACTAATGGAATTTTTTTTAAATAACGGTAGCGAAAAGGTTGATCATTTTTTTTACCTCGGCCATAGACGGCGTCCATAATATGCTTAAGTTGACCTCTCCTACTGAAAACAGGTGAAGTCGAAGGCCTCTCTAATTACTTTGACGTCATTTAACACGATTGTCCTAAAAATTTGGAATTTCCAACAAATTTTATACAAAAATCGACTGAAAATTACTCTTCAAAATCCTTTAAAAGACAAATTGACCGGTATCCATTACAATTGACTATGGATATGAGTCATTTTGATTTTATGAAAATTTTTTATTAGTAATCAAAAGAACTAACGACTAACGTGCAAGTGCCGAACCTGAGGGTCATGATGGGTCCATAAATTTTCTTCCATTCCAACAGTTTTTTGTGTGGACTCGTACCTAATTAAGATAACACTTCAATGTGTAATGTGGAAATAATTTAATATTGAATTGAGTTTCATGGTCAAATTAATTTACCCAAGAGTGGCAAATGTCCAATGATTGGGAATCCCCATGGGCCTTTAAATAACATTTAAAATTAATTGATTAACAACTGGAGCATATCAAATTTTTTTCTTACCAGGAGGCAATGTATTGTTAGTTAACTTGTGTTTAGTCCAAAAAAACAAGAGTAGGAGAGTCAATAAGGAGAGTTGAAACAACATTTTTGAAAATTGCAGCCACTTTAAAGGACTTTGAATTTTAATTAAATGGCGTCAAGGTTGGGAATTTGTCTCGAACAAATGGGCTAGCACAATGCATTTTTTTGATGAAAAACTTTTTAATGGCTCACACTTTTTTACTAAGAATTATACAATAGCACTGAAGCTGGTGGCCTTGAAAACATTTAAATTTCTTGCATTTTTGTGGACACAAGTTAATTGATCAAGAATTATTCAGATGCCGTAATCAAATTTTTGCGTTTGCCTTTGTCATGATTAAAATGGACATTTTTCATCGGGATTTGCATACAATTGGTTAAACGTTTAACTAATGTGCATTAGTCCCAAAATTTTTGCACTTTTCAAGGGAAAATTGTGGGTGCATCTTTGAATTGTTTGTATGAAGCATCGTCACATGCACCGCTTCAATTTCATGATAAATGACTTGAAAATAATTTCATGTAATTATTTATGCAATGATTGTACCAATCTGTGAAATTATTTCACACACACCCTCAATTGAATACTTGAAAGCCCATTTAATTTTATTCTGAATTAATTTGTTCTACTATCAACAATTCGAATAGAGTAAGAGTGGAATTGTAAATCCCGGAAGGAGTATGAAATAATACATCTTCTGGGGCCCAATGCACTTTCAATGGGGCCTCGGAAAGTGAATTCAACCCACGCGCATTTACGCCTATCTACTGTATTACATTCAAAAATTTATGAAAAATCAATTGGTAATTAATTAAGAGAAATTATTTGAGGCGATCAATAAAACGGAGCTCGTGGGGTTTCGGAAAACGGACCATGAAGTTTATTTCCTTTGCAAAGGGCGCTTCGATCTTTCCAACCGTCTCAATCTCAAATCGTTGGAACAGATTCCCCATGAATAGAAACAGCTCATCCAAAGCCAGTGTCTAAAACAGAGTCCAAAAAACAAAAATTCCATTAAAATTCAAAATTCCCGCTAAAATTCCACTGGTATTTCACCTGGCCCAAGCAGATACGACGTCCAATGGAAAATGGGATGTGGGCCTCGTTCCGAACCAACGTCTTGCCATCTTGTGAGAGAAATCGCTCGGGTCGGAAATTTTCTGGGTCGCCCCAGGCATCCTTGTCCCGCAAAGCGCTGTACAAATTGGCGATAATCTGGGTCCCCTTGGGAATGTTATAGCCGTGGAACGTAGTGTCCTCCAATGCCGCATGGGGGACGCCCACCGGCGTGAGAGACGCGAATCGCATCACCTCCATGATGACCGCCTCTAGGTACACCAACCTGAAATGAGGTGCACGTGGTTCATAATTAAATTGAGCGGGATATTGAAGAGTGGGTGTTGGGTGGGTGGGTTACTGGGGTCGGTCGGTGAGGGAGACGTGGCGGGAGGTGCCAGCGCATTTGGCAATTTCGCTCTGTAGTTTGCGTTGGGCTTGTGGGTGGAGGGCGAGGATCATGCAGGCCCAGGACAGCGTCGAACTGCCATTGTTAAAAAAATTGGGCATAAGTTAATTGTAATTAAAAATTATTAATGAAATTCACCTCGTCGTTTCAGCCCCGGCAATGAAGAGATCGAGCATGACGACCGGCAGAGTTTTTACTGAAAAATGGGCAGGAAATTAATTAAGTTTGTTGACCCTTGACCTTTATTACTAGGGTCTCGTGAAGAAACATTTCTACACAATTTAGTGTAATTTCCAGTTTTTCAGCAGAATTTTGTGACATTTCCACCTCAAAGTTTAAGCAGAATTTTGGGACATTTTCTGCTCATAATTTAAGCAGTAGAAATGTGCGCAATCCTAGTGGTTCTTGGATTTCTGAACAATTAAATAAAGCTGTGGCAGACTAAAACGGAAGCCCAACAGAATATGGCGGGAATTTTAAATTTTTTATGCTGTTTCACGTACCGCCCTCTGCGCCATAGAAACTGGAGCTTGGGTCAGTGGAGTTGGCCATGACCTCAAGGTAGACGTCGATAAAGTCCCGCGGATTTCCTTCCTCCAGCGTTCTCTTGTGTTCCTCCACAATGGAGTCGAAGAACGTGTAGACGGGGTCCACAAACTCTTCGAGTTTGTCCGGGAAAAGCGCGGGGAAAATTGACTGGAGTTTCGTTATGGACGGGAAAAATTGACCCCAAACGATGAACAGAGATGGCGCCGCAATTATTCTGAAAAAAATATTTTACCATGTGATACTTTATCGTTTCAATTCTCGATTGTGGGTCACGATCACAATACTCACGAAGTAATTTGCTTGAAGAATTCCAACAATTTCGGGTCATCCTGTGGATAACGTTGACCTGTAATAATTATTTTTGAGAAACGTTTTCAATTTTTTTAAAATTTTGAAAATTAACCAGTCACGATTTGCCAGAGGGCGTTGAGAACGGCGGCGTTGAACCGATTTTGCGTTGACATGGGGGCACCATTTGTTTTCGTGAGACTCTGAACGAGTTCGTTGACCTCCTCCATGACGAGGACTTCCATGCTTTTCTTACCGAATCCAAAATCCCTGTAAAAATTTCAAAAAAATATTTGCAATAAGGTTTTCGAATTTATTTCGAATTTTGAATCAAAAAATATTGTTGAGCAAATGAGCTCGAAATTTTGAACCGAATTTTCCTTAGAAAAAAAGTCGGATCGAAATTTCGATCAGATTTTGACCCAATTTTTGTTCCAAAATCACGTCGGATTCGATCAAAGTCACGTCAATTTGATGAGGTTTTGACGTGACTCGACATGACAACCGTTTTTTTGCATTTTTACTCGTTTTGTATTCTTCGACATCATTTTGAGTCAGAATCGTGGTTTCAGGCACCAAACCCGTCGAAATGCAAAAAAACGGTTGTCATGTCGAGTCACGTCAAAATCTCATCAAAATGACGTGACTTTGATCGAATCCGACCTGATTTTGGAACAAAAATTGGGTCAAAATCATGTCGAAAAGTCACGTCAAATCTCATCAAAATCTAATCAAATCCAGCACGACTTTTTTTCTAGGGTTCACCTCAAATTTTTGAGGCTGAATCGACGTTGCTCCTGCCATCTGTTTCCATGATTGAAAATGACGCCTTGAAAAATCATGAAAATTTAAAAATGGAGCGTAATTTTATACGAAAAAATTATTTTTGAATATTACCGCGCAAACCCCCACGATTTCTGACCTCCACAATCCCGAGGATTGGTCTCCCTGTAATTTTACAATTTATTACAATAATTTGAAATTAATTTTTCCAATTTTCGTACCAGTGAAAGCGGTCTCGTTGAAAGCCTCCTTGATCAGTTTGTAGTTATTTAGGACGACGACACTGCATAAAAAAAATTGGTTCATAAATTTGGCGGGAAATTCAAAATTCCGATTTTGAGGTCTTACTTGGAGGGGCCGAATTGGAAGCCCAAAATGTGGCCGTAGGTTTTCCCCATTTCGAAATACTTTTCATGCTGGTCGTTTCCCAGTTGGAACATATTGCCCACAATGGGCCATCCCTTGGGTCCTACATGTGCAATTTGTGTGATATTTGAAATTCCCGCTAATTTGTAATTTTGTAATTTAATTACCTGGTGGGAAATTATTGGGTCTTCCCTTAAAAAGGAGGATGTAGGCCAAAAGTGTGATGACCCCTATTAAGAAATAGGCCAACATTGTAAAATTTAAAATGGAGATTCAAGATTCTAATGATGAAAATTCATGGGAAGGACTTGGTGGTCCAAGTGAGAATGAACTGGTCAGTAAATTTAGTTGTGATATGGGTTATCATGTGAGAAAAAAAAAAGAAATTATTTGAGTATGGTGAGCACTTTGGACTCGTGAGCATGATGAGTCTTTATTCAATATTTGTAGAAAGATAAAATGGAGCTTGTCAAGGGTGGGTCATCCTCAAGGGGAAATTGTGTGGTTTTAAGCTGGTTTAGTCTGTCCTTGAATTATTCGTTTAAACAGTCACATGTACATTTTTATTTCATGATCATGAATCAAGTGCTGGAACGTTATCATTTAATTAAGTATAGGGGTGTAACGCAAAAATATACAATGTAAAAGTATATAATGTATATAAGGGGCAGAGCTAGTGTACACTAGAGGTACCCTAGAGGTACCCTATAGCCACCACAAGTTCCCTATAAGGGACAGTGAGTGAGCTATAGGGGTGACTCACAAAAGTGAAGGGGAAGAGAAAAAGAGAAGGTCCAATGAGCGTCAAGTACTCGCTACTCGACGATTTCCCGACTTACTCGCTCAGGCCCCATAAAAGGGCCGGGAGCTCACTTTTTCCCTTCAGTCCCATTTTCGACTCATACGGCGAAGCTCTGCCCGAGTCACCATAGAAATTAGAAATAAATATTTATCTCTTTTAACCCCAGTTTTTGAACTTCCCTTTTATTCATTTAGACATACATTTTTAGTTAGAAAAGTTAAATCACATAGATAAATACATTGCCCTCTGGAATTTATTCAACTCGATTCCAGGATAAATCCCCAAATAATTTATCGTTTCAGTAGAGGTCAATCAAGGGCCCTTCTCTCATTGGACAATGTACTACAAAAATGGCTTCGTCATTGATTTTTATCCGGCTGACGAACGGGATGAAAATTATGAGGAGGAGCCGTTTCGACCAGGTGCAGTTCGGTGTAGACAATTAGAAATTGTGGCAGGTATCTTGAAATTTTAAATATTTCTCGTGGAATGAAAAGCAACTATAGCTTCAATAGAGCCATAATTTATTTATTTAGAAAACTTTGACGTACGAGTCAACAATAAACCAGACCACAATGAAAGAACTCGACCAATCGAAGAGTCTGTAAAACTAATGGAAACTTTACGCCACGCCCCTTCCCTGAGGTACTCAGGGAGTCGATTTAATTGCGGAATCTTCACCAATTTCCTAAAATTTAAGGGGTTTCTGATGCCCAACAAATTAATTTAATTGAACTAATTGACTCGGGACGGGTTAAAAGTCAGTTTGGAGAGGAGGGAAGTTCAAAAGAAATGTTTTTGAAGGCCCTGTGCCATCTCCAATGATGGGAATACACAAACAAGACTTTACAACTCTAACCTCCGCGCCAACTTTTTGAACAAGGACTGCAAGTCTGGGAGGGAAAAACAAACTAAAACAATTAAATTAATTATTAAAGTAAATAATTAATGAAGATCGGCACGCAATAATTTAAAATTTGGTGAATTTTAGAAAAAAGTTTTTTTTAATGAAAATGAATTAGTGGGATACAAATATTTTGAAAGTTGATTGACAATTATAATGGTACGACCAGGCCCGGGATGGTCATTCCAGTGCTGAGTAGTTAAAATGAGGTAAATGGCTTGAATCAGCCCCGGTACGTAACCCAATAACGTTAGGCCAATATTTATCAAAATGTCCACCCCACAACCCCTCACGCACACCACCGGGACCGGCGGACAGACGAAGGCAAGAAGAATCAAACAAAAATCAGCTCACGTCATCTGTAACTACAATTAAATATTTCCATTACAATTAAAATATATAAGTTTGTTGCTTTCAAGAAAGAATTTTACATTTGGATTGAGACACACAAAAGAATTAATCAGTAAAAACAATTATTAATGGAGATTTGTATTAGGCAAAACATGGTCAATGAACATTTCAATTGAATTGAAAACTAACTGGTGAGATGGTTCATGGGAGTGGCGGATGCATCAATGGAAAATTGGCCATTTAATGACCCTTTTCGTTCTCCCTTCCCAATTTAGCTCCATTCAATTTGTCCTGTGAAAAATTCTGTCATCATTTATTTTGTAAAATTATGATGAATTTTAGTCAAGCCAACTTTATGTACAATTATGAGTTGCCGTAAATTATTCTAACCATTTTTTGTCCATGTCACGCCATTTCAAGAATGAAAATCAGTTTAAATTTCTGTACAAATGAAAATCATCCCAATTAAATTAAATCATTTTGACAGTCATTTTACAAACGACACCTAAATTGAAAATGAATTATGACTCCATTTACGCAAAGAAATTTTTTTAGATTTTTCCGATAATGTTCCCAATTTGGGAAACATTTCCCAAAATCTTTCAACTTTTTTTAATCTCGCTTCCATGTACTATTAAAATTGAATAAAATAATAGTTTAGTCAGGGTTCGGCCACCGGCAGAAATTGCTGCCGGCAGAATGGGCAATTGCCGGCAGAAATGGCTGACAAACTTAGCTGGCAGAAATTGGAGGTGGCAGAAATACATTTTTACAATCTAAAAAAAATGTGTGTGGCCGATGGTCACTACAGGTAGAGGTACAATTTGAGGGTCAAATAACAAGGCAGCAAAAACTGGTTAAAATTTGACATTTTTTAAAATTTCTAGATACCCGTAATTTGACAAATTACACTTTTTTTAATTTCTGCCACTTTCTATTTCTGCCGGTTTCTGCCTGCCAGCCGGCACACAATTCTATTTCTGCCGGCAAAAGGCGAACCCTGAGTTTAGTGAATCTGATTTATTTTAAATTAAATGTGTTGTACTTTTGATTGCAATTTAGAAAATGACATTTTTAAACTTTGATTTTGGTACTTGAGTTAAATTAATTAAAAGTTGGCAAATGAGACTGTACGCGTGAGGAGATAAGGGATGAGATGGAAAGGTAGTTAATGAAAGGTGAGCTCATGCACATTGTCCCACAGTCCAACATGAATGAATTTGGCATCCTCACAATGGTCAACGTGTAAAACTAATGACCCAGATAAAACTGCTTTCTTGCCATCATCCCTCTGACGTCACCCATAAATTTGCACGTTCATTCCCTCTTTATTTCCGCTCTTTCCCCAACCAATTTTTGCACATCATCCTTTCCCCCAAACAGAAGAAAAATTGAAAGATTTGACTGCCGTTCGTAAATCAAAAATGTCTGCAAATGAGACAAACGTCAAGGATTCCACCTCAACTCTACACTTGAACCACAATTTAATGGAGAATGACACGTAAGTACATTACACATTAGTTGGAAATTAATTGAATTTAATTGGGTAGCCCTAAATTTATCCCCCATCTATCTCCTATCCCCCAAAGAAAAGTCTATCCCCCTAAGGAATATCTATCCCCCACCACTAAAATCTATCCCCCACGTGTAAAATCAATCTCCCGGGTAAAATCTATCCCTCACGGGTAAAATCTATCCCCCACGTGTAAAATCTATTACACAATG
>JAQIVZ010004225.1:0-10775 GCA_034700945.1 Arrhopalites spinosus
CCCATCCGGCCCTATCTCTTCCCATGCTTTTCTCGTAAGACCGTCTTGCGACAAGACCGTCATTTAGCAACGCACGGTATTTCAGTTCGCGCTCTCTCTTTAATTGAAAATTCTACGTATTCAAGTCAAGTAATGAATGTTAAAATTCCCGCCACCAGATGTAGCTGATAAATTTGAATTCTGTGGTGTCAAATATTGAAAATATTATGAGATGGAATTTATACTAATTATTTTGAAAAATACAGAAAAAACTAGAGACTTCCGTAATTTGTTGACAATGTTACGACAAATACAGGCCAAATTGTTTTTTCTCTGACATAAACACAAGGGATGGTCGTGGCAGTCGTGGCACGTGACAATTATAATGCCCAACTTGACTCAATGGGATGCCAATTTGTTCCAATGGTCTTCATACAAAAAAAATCAAAATGTTTGCAAGAAAAATTGACCGACTTTTTTTATGAAAAGCTTTTTATGAAATTTTAAGCATGTGGGGACGCCTTATGGCTCATTAAAAAAATTGTTTATCTTTGAAATGAGATTGATATCTTCAACTCGTTCAAAATGGTCAATTTATCAAGGGCTCATTTTCACCTCATTTTACCACAAACATTTTTTGATTTAGTTTTAATTTTACTCACACAATGAGTGGTTGGAAAGACAAGACCTTTTATTTTTTAATCTTGGAAAAATGGGACTAAAATCAACAACTTTACTATTATTACAAAAATGGCCATTTTAAATTAAAAGTTTCAATGTACCGAAAAATATTTCAAATAATTTTAATTGTTTTTTGTTCATTTCTATCCACTCAAATTCAAGGTCAGAATAATCACGAGTGTTTTGTATTTGACATTATTCGGTCTCTGAATGGTCAACATGGCCACAGTTTCTCAATTTGGTCTGATCTTGGTAATGAAATAACTTTATAATTATTTCATGGATTTAATTAAATAATTTAACTTAATTTATAGTTAAATTTAGCGCCTGCTCTCATCAAATGACCAATTTTGTCAATTTTGTTCTCTTGAACCAGTCCATTTCATTTGAAAATGGTAAAAATGTTCATTTTATTCTACCCCAAAATTGGAGCCAACTGACCGAGTCTTGTCGAAACGTAATCACAATTAAAATGTTTCACTGCGGGGCAATTAAATTGAAAGTGGGAATTTTTACAGATAAATTCGTACCTCAAGGGTCCGTCCAATGAAACCTTGATAACTTCAATCCTGGAGAGGAAAGAAATGACCCAAATTTTTATTCTCCTCCTTCTCAACTGCACATTCCCGCCCAACCAATTTGACCTTGAAAATTTAGTACATGAAAATGACCTTTATTTTCGATTTGACCTTGAACTCTACGTCATTTTACCCACCGATTGTGAGCAATCACAATGGGACAATTTAAACATTTGGCAAGTGTACCAAATTAAAAACTTGACCGTCGTCTCAAAATTTAGCGAGTCATTTTTCGACCAAAATTCAATGGACGCCATCTTGAGCACACCATTGGCCACAAGACGAAACAATTTTTTTGGACAACCCATCGAAGCCCTTGGCTCTGTAAGTTAATTTAAAATTACAATTAAAGTTAAAAAACTGAAATGTTGACTTGCAGGAGAACTATATGAATCCCAACGAATGTTTTGTGAGTTTTGACAATGACACGGGTCAACTAAAATTTGAAGGGGGCTCTGCTGTCTCCATCTACAAAGACTTGCAATTCATGTTGAATTTCAGGTAACAATAAATAAAATAAATGTAAAATGGGAGCCACTTTTTAAATTCTGGTTTAAACTTTGAAGTGAACAAGTTGTCGTTGGAGGCTACGTCTCCACACCCGTAAATTGGACGGTCATTGCGGAAATTTTTCCAATTATCAATTCCACAAACGATAGACTACCCCTGGGGGAGACTGACCTCTCCATTTCCCAAAATGTCCACCGACCCGACTTGGCCCAAGAATTTCTTCTCGCTCATCCAACACACCTTAGAACGTAATTTCCAATATTCAAAATTATTCAAAATGTATATCGTTGTCCATATGGTTTTCTTTTGAAGAATGCAAGTAGTGTTAAAGTGACCTTTGACCTTATTCAATAAATTTCAGTGTCATGGCATTCTTCAAACAACCAGAATCGTCCCAAGGAAGTCTCTTTCTGCTACCATTTGAGGTGACCGTGTGGGTGACCTACATAGGCTTTTGGGCCATTCTGAGCTCACTTTTGTTCTTGTTCCACCTGGTTGACAAATTTTATTTAACTCGGCCGCCACATGACCAAAAGAAAGTACAAGAACTTGAGTTGACATTGACCGAAATTTTGTTGTGGTCTTTGGGGACTCTGTGTCAAAAAAGTAAATCATCAAAAATAATTATAAATTGGGAAAGTGTTTAAAATTCAATCACTTTAATTAATTTAAACTTTAAATTAAATTTGCAGCTTGTAAGATGGCGTATGGTCCCATGCTCCGCCTCTTGATAGTGATTGGAGGGTTCATGTCAATGATTATGTACTCAGCCTATGTTGCAGGGATTGTGACCACCCTGTCCCTTCATTTCAATCCCATTCGAAATTTCGCGGAACTTTTGTACAACGACTATAGTTTCGTTGTTGATAATAATAGCGCCTCTCTTCCCAAATTCGCAAAGGTCAGTTTTTTCAAGCATTTGAGTGGGAATTTGAAAAAGTGGAAACTTTTGAATATTGTAGAGCCTCCTGAAACATCATGGCGTCCCTTTGAAGTTACTGAAAGAAGTTGCAGACCGTAAAATTGTGGGGTTGATTTCCAAGGGACGGTCAGCCCACTTGAATTATTTTGCATCCTTCCAGGGGATCCTTCAATCGGAGAACAATGACGAGGGGCGGAACATGGATGCCTATTTTTGCACGTCTCTCACAAACATCCCCGTTGAAAGAACCAAATTGCCCAGTGGCTTCGTCCTCCACAAACATTCACCGTTTCGTAAAATCTTCAATCTCAAGTGAGCGGTGACATGATAGAATTTACATGGGGCGGGGAATCATTTTTTGAAACTGACGAATTATTGTTTTGCAGGATAATTAAAGTGAAGGAAGGAGGACTAAATTACAAATACATGAAAAACTATGAAAGGGACACTCGGCCATCTTGCCTTCCCAATAGTGACTACAAACATTTTCAATTAAATTTCAAGGATGTCTCCCTCAGTTTGTACATTTTGATTGCTGGATTTATCTTTTCTATTATTCTTCTCTTTGGTGAGTCAAGGATGAAACGGCGGGAGAGTTTAAATCGACCAAATGGAAAGCACGGAATGGAAAACCAAAATTGAATTTGCTACATGGCCAATTAAATGACGTCATGGTAGAAATTAAAATTTGGTAGAACACATAAATTTCTACAACTTGGCCCTGAAATTGTTCATCATTCATTGAACATCCCTTGATTGACAGTCAATTTTAATGGGCAAAGTTCTTTTTTGTAGAGAAAAAGATGAAAAAATCAGATTTTGAATGTCAACCCGCAGCTAATCAAAAGTATAGTAACGTACACCATGGTCACACTTGTGTAAAGAGAAGAAAAAACTGTTGTTTACACAACGCCCGTTCAAATCATGAATTTACCAAAGTTCTTTATTCCACATCAAATATTTTTGCAAAATTTACAAGTCCTTGAATTTGTCTGTTCAATCAAATATTTAAATAATTTTCATATTCATTTTTTGCCAATTATTCAAATCTTCTTTTCAAAATAAAATCTTTTACAGATGATTTCATGACAATGGATCTCAAAGATGTGCCATTTAATTGCCAGATTTCTTTTTTATGTAAAATAAATCCCCGATTATTTGAACTTTAACTTGTCAATCAAGTTGAAGTTGAAAAAAACAAGAAATTTTAAGTATAAAAACTGGGAGTGGGGGTGGGATAGAGTACAGAACTTCATCAGAATTTCATGATGGCATTCAAGACAATCTTGGTCCTTGCTACCTCCCTCCTCGTCACCGTTCACGGCTACAGTTCGTTTTTCACGAAAAAAAATTTAATTATTTTTTGAAAACATTTTTAATTTGAAAATTTCTGTTTTTTTAGAAACTGATCCATTGTGCCCTGGATCCGGTGGAGCAGCCGACACTGAATGTGAAGCATGGAGTGATTTAAGATGTAATTATTATTATTATATTGCTATTAATTATTATTATTTATCATCATCCTTCATTTTTAAAAATTCTCCTTCTTCTAGACTTGTGGTCTCCTGGTACAGTGACTGGCTACACCAACAACACCATCTCCCTCGACACTGCCAACCTTGTGAGATGAATTTTGAATTATTTTTACAAAATTTCACGAGCCCAACAGAATTTGGAAAAATGAATACAATTCCTAAATTTATTTCTGGTTAGCCTCCCGGTAAAGTGAGCACAATTTCCATGAGCTGTGTCAACAAGGGAAGCGATGGCTCCATCTGGTATGGTCGTCGTGTTGCTTATGGAACCAAAAAATCGGTGGTTGCCCTTTACGACTTACAAGGGAGCATCTCTGGTCTTCAAGCCCGGGTAAGGAACTTTTGTGTTGATGATTGAAACTAGTCCAGAAATCCTTGGCATGGAATTAATTAAATGAATTGGATCATAGTACGCCAAATCCACTGTCAATCCATCTTTTGGATTCCTCCACTCAGCCGTTAAGGCTTTCCAATCTGAAATTGTCGATAATGTCGAATACTGGGTCATCACTGGTTCGTTCCAAATATTCAACATTTACTCCATTTAAATTACAATTAATTAACTGAGGGGGTCATTTAAATGATTTATTTTTTATTTTTTACAGTTTATTTCGTTGATCCAAGTAAGTGACATGGACATTGATTTGTAATTGTAATTAAAGGTGGAAATTAATGTTAAATTAATTGGATTGTAGAGACCATTTGCTCTGCTGGTAGACCAGCAGCAGCCCTCAAGACCAACAATGGAGTTGGTGATCGTTTGATGATGCAAATTGGACCAGACCCCACTATCGAAGCCAATCTTCAATGGGCTCCACGTAGAAGATCTGATGCTCTTAACAACAAATTCTCGAACAACATGTGCTTCCCTACTATGGGTAAAATGGCGCCAATTTTGACAAATGATTTAAAAATTAATTGGGGGACTTGAATTAGGTGTGCACACATTCTTCAATGTTGAGAGTTACACAGCCACGGGATGTAAACAAATCTTCCCCTGGTTCCTTCTCTTCAACAAGGCCGGCTACCTCATCGGTTTCGGTTGTGCCTGGGTAGCCCATCTCACCATTTAATTATCCAACAATTTATTGTCTCCTATTTAATTACTTGAGCACCATTTTTATTTGCCATTTCAGGTCGGACAGAATCCCGATACTGACAGTTTTGAGTCCCCACCAGTCGATGCCATTCAGGTAATTGCAATCCCAATCAACTTTCATTTTCCTTTTGAACTTTTGAAATTACAATTTGGAAAAATTTTTAATTTTGACCCGGCTTATTTTCAGAAAATTGTTGGACCCATGGTTCCTCAATGTTTGCTCGATACTGCTGGCAACAAGAATGTTGGTGTGGTGAGTTAATTATTCATTTAATTCCATTTTGACTTAATTGGGGATGGTATAATTTAATTATTTTTTAAATCCGTTTGAATAGACCACCATGCACGTCTTCTTTGTCAACCGAAATCCATCCAAGAATCCATTCAACTGCTAAAAAGCATTTTAATCTTGCCGGCTTTTTTGAGAATGGAAATATCAATTTCAAATTTGAGAGGTTCTCTTTAGTTTAATTGGAAATTAAATATTTTAATTAGTGTACACCTAATTGGATCAATAAAATTGGATTATGAACGATAACTACATTTTGAATGTTGAATTTTATTTAATTTGGTGATTAATTTGGGAGGATTAAAAAGGGGTGGAATTTTTGGCAGCACTATTTTAATTAGAAGTAGCACTATTTCCAATAGTGGTTGCACTAAAAATATTTGTTCAGCACTAAATTAATTGGTCTAGCATTAAAAAAATTCGTCCAGCACTAATTTTATTGGTCCAGCACTAATTTTATTGGTCCAGCACTAAATTAAATGGTCCGACACTAAATTTTTTTTTCAGCACAATGAACATGGGTGGTGTTTTTTGTGGGATTATTTTTATTGAAAGCAAGTTTATCTGAGTTTTATTCTTTAAATAAACAAAGATTGTTATGCAAGTATAAAATAAGTTTACAGATGTGCAAAAAATTTAATAGAATAAAAATTAAAATGGCATTATTGTATTAAGATTTAATCCATTTTTCTAAGTCAGCCATATTTATAATGCAGGGCCCAGATTTTTTGATTTTTTATAATTGGGTAATACTATTGTTTCTACTTCCGGTTTTATGCTGTAATGCAGGGTTTATAGTGTTCGTTTCACGTCACTTTCACGTCACACGGGGTCGAAAACGAAAACGTATCCCACTCACTATGTGCAACCGCATGTACATATGCACCACGTGTATGAAAGAGAATTATGTTTTCGTTTTCGGCCCCGCGTGGCGTGAAAGTGATGCGAAACGAACACTATAAACCCGGCAGCGTATTTCCAAACCCCAACCGATTTCGGCGGTGGTTAAATTTTTACGCTTTTTTATTAGATATAAAGAGCCTATCAGACGTAAAATTGAATTTTAAGAACTTTTTGCGTCTTTAATTTTTTTGATTTGACCCTTCGTTTTGGTTCTAGGTCACCTGTTTGACCTCCACTTAAAAAAAATTACAAGTCCAAAAAACTTTTGAAGGCAAGTTTTGCACGATTTATGTAAGAAATTCGCCCTCCCCATATTTAGTTGTTGAAACGAATCCACAAAAAACTTGGAAATTTTTTCGATTTTTTTTACATTCTTAAATTAAATTGTTCAATAACTCCAAGTTGGTTAAATAAATATAGAATAGCATCGTTGGCTGTGTTAAAAGGTAAGGAAACTTAAAATATATTGTCACATTCAACATTTTGTTCTCTTTATGTGAAAAGATTGTCAAAAAGCAACAATATTTTGAAATTGTCATGTAAAATAAAGTTCTACTTTTTTAATTCTAGTTCATAATCTTTATAATGGATTTAGAAGATGTAGAAGCTGTGTCTGATGAAGAGGACGATCTGTAAGTATATTTTACAACAGATGCAAAATTTACATAGTAAACTTGCAAATTAAAATGAAATGATGGTGATGATTTTTTAGGAATCCACAGCCTGCTGCCAAAATGTCTTCAAAATTAAAAAAAAAGTTGACAAGAGAACTCATCACTCGTTTCAACTTTTTGAGGGGTCATTTAGATTTGTCTCATTTTGCCGAGACAAATTCTCTCTTCATTTAGATTATTGGTTACCTCTGAAGAAAGCTGTAATTTGGAGTGCTGTCAATGAAATAATTATGTTGAATGATACATTCAAAACCATGTCCTCTTTGGATGTCAGTTACAACAAATTGGCTAATTTTGAAGATCTCGATTTTATTCTACACAAAACAATTTCCATCCTTACTGTCAATGGCAATGATGTAAGTACAAAATTAATTACAATTTAATACCACAGTTTAATTTTTTTAAATAGATTGCATCGGAGCTTTCCACACTCTACAAGAATTAGAATTAAAAGTGTTGGACCTTCAAAATCTCCAATTGAACAAATTGTTAAATAAGAGCCATCCCCATGGACTATAATGCACAAATTAAAGAGATGTTTCCAAGTCTTGTCGTTTTTTAAATTTCAATTACAATTAACATTCCATTTGAAACATGAAAATATTTTTTATGAACTTGTTGCTGTTGTTGTTATTTATTTATGTTGTAGAATCTTGAACCTATTGGTCCAACCATACGTCTTGCAGATGAATCAAGTGATGAACCTCCAAATAAAATAACCAAGTAAATTAAATATAATAATTATTATCTTGATTTAACCATAATTAAAACAATCTTTATCATATGCTTTTCATGTTAGTAATTTTGTCATATTTTTATTTAATTTATAGGAAATAAGAAGAGTCAAACAATAATAAACTTCTAGAGAATCCGAGACTATTGACAGCCTCTCACGTAATTGCATTGGAATGTCAATTAACCGAGGTTTTTGTCCAAGTTAAAAATTACAGTATTTGTACAAAATGTGTCTCGTCGTCAAAGAAAAACAGAGAATATTCTCAAGAGGATTCAAAAACAAAATTTAATGTTTAAAAGAGATGTATATCAACTGGGACGAGTTGAATTTCAGCAGCAACAACAACAACAACATTTCTCAAGATTATGTAGAGTTGATGGAGGGTTCAAAAAACGAAATATTTACAATTCTACAACATTTCTTGGCTATTTCATGAATGTGGCCAATTCTTCATCAGCTCATCTTATGCTCAATATTTTTGTAGAAAATTTTGAATAAAAAATAAATAAACTTTAATGATCTGAAAAAAATGAAAACATAGAAAGTCTTTGCCATTAGCTTGTATCCTTCATGATGCCCAAACATCTTATACAGCGGCTTTTTCAAGAGCAAAATTAGAAATGGGAAAAGACGGATTGGGAGGATTTGGTTACCCAGCGATCGTAATGACTGATGACTGTGATCCAGAAAGAAAATCTTTAGAAAAAGTTTTCCCTGTGTCAAGACTACTACTGCTCTTTCCATGTTTGCCAAGCACTCTGGCGATGGCTATGGCAGTCTGACCATCACATAGAAAAAGATGATAGGAGGCCACTCATGGTTTTATTTAGAAATACTTTATTCACATCTGACCTCATGAAATGTGAAGAAAATTATGAATCCCTTCAAAGCAATACAAAATCCAGAAAATATAAAGGGTTTCTACATCACATGGAACTTTTATGGAATAGAAAAACCGAGTCGGCATATTGTTACCGCCAAAATCTTACCACTGGAGGTCACAACACCAACAATTTTGTTGCATATTCAATTCAAGTTTTCAAGGACCTTGTTTTGCAAAGATGCAAGTCGTTTAACGCTTGTGCTTTGGTTGATTTTATTAAAACAAGATTTGAGTCTTATCATAAAAGAAAATTGTTTCATGCTGCCAATTCAAGGTCAACAAAACAAGAGTTAATTTATTTAAAAATTGCTGAGAAGGCGAGAAATTTAAATTGTATCAGGATTAATGATTTTGAATTCCATGTGTTTTCCTCTCAAGATCCATTACTACTCTACAATGTTGACACAGAATTTGGATCCTGTGACTGTCCTAGTAGCAATGGTGGTGCCTTCTGCAAGCATTTTTGTGCTGTGGACCTACAACTAAGTAGTGCTCTCTCAAACTCACCGCTACTCTCCCCCAGGGACAGAGCCCTTCTTGCTAAAATTGCTACTGGTGACATAACCAATGAATCTTTTTATGAAGACATGATGATTATTGATAGATGTGATCAAAATATTGTTCTGGAATCTACAGTTGAACCATTGAATGAGAGTACCATTGAGCAACAAAATTCGTTTGAAACGACTGAGGTTCCATTACCATTTATTCAAATTCTTGAAGATTTCAAAAAATATTATGGTCGAATTTATGAACTGGCTAAATCAAACTATTCCTCATCTTTACAAAATGTCATGGTCAAGCTCAACAACCAACATGAGAAAATTACTACTGCATCACAAATAGAAAATGCTTATTTTATTCGGAATAATAATTTAGCCAAACGAAGAATTCCAGTTCAGCTAACTTCAATAGCTAGAAGAAAGAAAAGAGGATTAAAATGTGGGGCATCCGTGATTCAAGCTGGACGACTAGAAAAAGCTGACAGTGGAAGAATTATTAAGATGAAGCGCAAGAGAAATCTTGGGAAAAGTATTTTTTTGAATCAAACAAATACTAAGTCACATGGCAGTGGGCATTAATGGTCTTAAACTATAAGTTGATAAGCTTTACGATGCAATGAATTTAATTTTTCTAATTACATCAGAATTTAATGTTTTTATTTCCAGTTTGACAGCTTTTTTCAACTTTCTACTCTGTAGCATTTTTTTATTGAGGATAATATTTTTCCCCGGAAAAATAAATCTTCTTCCCGGAGATTTAATCTCGGAAATTAATGTCAAAATCCAGGAAAAATAAATCTTTTCCCCGGAAGATTTAATCCCTGAAATTTTGAGTTAAAATCCAGGAAAAATAGATAATTCTCTTTCTCCTACAATGATGCAGATAAAATTAAATGCCGCAAAGTTGTTAAAATATTCTATCACTGAAAAATTTCAAATTAATTTCTAAATTATGTACTAAATTTTTACTTCTATCAAAATGTTCAAAAATAATTTATTACAATTAATAACAATAAAAAATATTTGATAATTATTACTAGCAGTTTTAAACATGCTTTAGCACAAACGACTTTCACAATTTGCAAAGATGTAATTGAAATTAGTATCTGATTCATTTTAAACAGTGGAAAGTTAATTATTACATTTTAATTTAAATTTAATTGTTTAATTAAGATTCATTTATTTTGATAGCAAATTAATTAAGAAACATTTAATTAACCACCAAGGATCATTATTGTTTAACTAGAGCGGGCTTGGCCTTTGTAGGTCGCCCACGCTTTCTCTTGGCTCCGATAGAGACCGTGCACGCTCCAGGTGGCGCTTTTGTCAAACGGAGTCGTAGTGCAAGGCCAATGCTGTGTTTGCATTGGTACTCTTTCATGAACGATGGACGATTACATTTAAACGTTTTCCAATCAGTTCCATTGGTCATGACAATCCACAGGGACTGGCGCCATCTCTTGAATTCTTCAAATGATGACCA